>JAVJIF010033493.1:0-170944 GCA_038442645.1 Agave tequilana
ACTTTCATGAATGCATTGAGGAAGGTGGTGCCGAGTTTAGGAGTTTCTCCTACTGGGTGATCAGTCCTCAACAGCCCAGGAAACAGGCCGAGAGCCTCCTTATCATGACCAGCATGATATACTTCTTGAGCCTAGGTTGCCGAGAGTAACCTCAGGGACGGGTCGGGAAAGCTCCCATGTCAGTTTTCGGGGACGGACATGTGCTGGAGATAAGATAGTGGGTACATCCTCTCTATGTTCGGAGAAAGAACCTTCTATCCTCTATCTGACGGAGCCATTTATAATCTCCGTCATGCAAAGAATACCCCCTCGCTAATGTGATCTCCAAAGAAGAAAGCAGGCTTCTCATCGGAGCGCGAGCATTCGTTGTGAATGCCGCGTCAGTCATAAGCTCCCGAAAGGTTGCCGCGTCAACATTGGAGAGCCTCTCCCTTCGCTCCTTCGACTTGTTGGCAATCACAGGAGCAGTCCTTTGCAGCACAAAGGTTAAATCACGGTCAGCACCACCTATGTGCCCGAAGTGGCGCCTCTTGGAGAGTGGGCTGGAAGAGTGTCGCACTGCATAGAAATGACACTTGATCAGAAGTCTAAACGAAAATGGTTAAGTGTCTATAATTCAGACGCAGAAGAGATACCGGACGCAGAAATTGTCAAAATCCGCGTCCAAACCTGAGAATCCGCGTCCAGACATGAGGACCCGCGTCCAGACCTGAGGACCGTGAGGCCAGCAGGGACTCTGCGTTTTCGAAATCCAAGACTTATGAAAATATCTAAGTACTTGGACTCGGTGCAAGGTTCATAAAAACCAGCGTCTGATGTCACAGAACGCAAGAATCAAGTCTTGTCCGGATCTTTCACAATTAGAAACATTCTAAGTGATGACTCCGGAACGCAAGGCTTACTGGCGCCCTATGTTCAACAAACAAGTACATCCTCAAGCGGATAAAAGCGGTAGGTCATCAAACCCGCGCCTTGTTTGTTAACTCAAAGACCGCGTCTGGGAACCAAGCACGGTCTCGAATCCACGTTGGCGGTTCTCTTTCAAGAAAGGATTTTTAGGGTTATAAGAACTCCATAAACCCCTCTAAAAGCGAAGATCAAGCCTGATGGCGTTATACCTAAGATAGGCTTCCTGCATGGAGGACCACCCCTTTGGGCCTCAGTGACGACCGCCTTCGATGATGAAGCAGTTCGCTTGGCCTTGGGTGCCATTGCGAATTAAGAATCTAATGCTAGACGGAAGAGAAGAGAACAAAGGAATATCCTTTTCTCAAAACCCTAGCAAGATGCACCCGAAGACGAAGAGAGACTAATGATGATTCTCTCGATGACTGTTGCCATTTATAGGCACAGCGATTCGCAAAGATACGCGGTGCTTGGCTCGATTGACTCAACGGCGAATCGTCTTTTGACGCGTAGACAGCGCATTTATACAGCGTGAAGTTCGCACGCCAAAAAGAAAGTGTCCCTTCGACTCCACAGGACACGTGACAGTGCACTCATGGCATGGCACGGATTCGCACCCAACAGCCGCGCCTCTTCAATGGACGCATCCCTTCAGCACGGCCATAGTCGCGTCCAGAAAGTCGCGTCTTCACTCAAAAAAAGATGCGTCCCTCCGAATTTCGCATCCTTCCAATCCGGCCTAGCAGCGTCTGCCTTGTGGAATATCAGTCGCGTCTTTAAAGCAGTACTATCCCTGCGTCCCAAAAGAGCTGGCGTTCAGTCCTTACTTCTGCAAATCAGTTCAACAGTACACTGGCACAAGCAGACGACCGTCCACTCCTGGCTTTAAAAGTACACCCACGACAGACTTAAAGCAATCGGGGAGGTTTAGATTGTGCATCTAAATACTCAACACGATCAACTTTGGTGGCTTCAAAGAGTTCCACAGTACACTCACGAAGACCATACTCCAGATAAGATCAAACCCGGAGCATTGACAGTCCAGTCACAAGGGTACGCTCAGATAGAGTCCAAAGTATTTCGAAATCCGTCCCACTTAACTGCGGAATGTCGAAAACTTTGGAGGGGGTTCTGTAGGCTGTCTAAAAATCACTAAAGACAAGCCATTAAAAAGCAGAATTCCAAGTTCTAGACGCAAAACTAACTTTGCCGCGTCTCAGCAGCACTAAGGCGCGTGGGTCGAACCCGCGTCTCAGCAGCACCAAGGCGCGTGGGTCGAAACCCGCGTCTCAGCCGCTCCAAGGCGCGTGGGTCGAAACCCGCGTCTCAGCAACACTAAGGCGCGTGGGTTCAAACCCGCGTCTCAGCATCAAGGCGAGGCTCGGCAGCCGCGTCTCAGCAACACTAATGCAGCATCAAGGCGCGTAGGTCGAAACCCGCGTCTCAGCAGCTCCAAGGCGCGTCGGTTGACACCCGCGTCTCAGTTGTAACCGTCCCGGTTTCGGGGCCAATCACGGCCCACATAACGGGGAAGGTTAGCCCCCATTATGGAGTATTTTTAGGAGGCACGTACGCCCCCTGAAACCCCTATAAATAGCCCCGTCGCTATGAAGAGGGGTCGGATTTTTTTAGTCAGAGGATTTCAGAGAAAAAGAGAGAGAGTTAAACCCTTCAGAAAACTTGCTGTGTTCAAGTTGCTCTTTGCCTATCTTCTCTTTGAGAGTTTTGGTAGACAGAGCTGAGTTACTCTAGCTACCACCCGAAAGAAGACCCCCGGAAGATCTCGACGGCACCCGGTCAACAGAGAAAAAGATTCACTCTCCACCGCCACTCGAAGACCCCAGCCTTAAACAAGGGAGGATTCAAACTCAACATCCTCCCTCCCTTGTAATCGGAAAACTGATCTGTTGTAATCTTCTATCCATCAAAAGATTTTGCAATCGAATCATCCCTTTTCCGACGCGTACAGTGGATTCATAGATTTCACGATAGATATACTATCTCCAGCCATCTTCTCAATAGATTCCTCAAAGCAATGCGAAAAACAAACGGAGTTAGATAAAAAACTATATAAAGATAGGATCTTTATCTCAAGGTGAAACCCTAGGAGAGTTTTCCGAAACGATCTACTCCTCGAACTTCGATTCCTCGAGCAATCCAAATGATGTTATGAGATCGACACACGATCCCACAAACAGTCCCAACGTTGTTTCGAGATCAACACACGATCTCCGCCAAACAGCAACCAATACTCTTGGAATCGACACACGATCCCACGGCGAACTTGGGATGCTCTGATACCACTTATTGTACCCTGATAGCACTTCTTGCACTTAGCGCCTTCTTCTGGAACCAATCAACTTGAGGACCCAAGCAATGGAGACAGACGCGCCGGAGAAGTACCCACACGACAAGAATAAGAAATAAGAGAGAAACAAGCCAAAATATTTAACAGGTTTGACAATTTGCCTACGTCCTCGAAGTAAGGGGGAGAGAGATTTTATTGATTCAACAATTAATTACAACCTGTTTCTTGCTTTCAAGGAATCTCCAAGAGAGATTTTCAGAAGGATACAATTCATGAGGGCTCTAACTCTTATTTATACCCAGAGTCTCAGGGATTTAGAAACCCCGATTGGATTCAACTCCAATTCAGAAACGAAGTCCGAATCTTGAAAGGAGAAGCAGATTTGCGCTCAGATATGCTTGTCGGTCGACTGGTCGACCCTTTCTCTCGGTCGACCGGCCGGTCGACCGGTACCACAGAGACTTCTACCTTTCAATCGGTCGACCGCGTCGGTCGACCGGGCGGTTGATCGGGTACGCCTGTGCACATTGTACACACCGGTCGACCGGCGCGGTCGATCAGCTCTGTCTCCTGACCTGCTGCGAGCTGCGTTCTCCCTCCTTTTAGCTTCCGATCTCTGTGTAATCTCTTTTAATGAGTTTAAAAAACTCTTCTGATGTCTTTTATCTTCTCTTTTCTCTTCTCTCCCTACATATACTATACGGAGGCTTAGTAATTCTTGTCTTCAGGAGGGAAGCCTAATGCATCATTGTTTTCACACCGGTTTCTTGGGGCTTGTGGAATGGAGTTCTCTTGCTGCTGCTGCGCACCTGTGAGTTCTTTTTCCATGTATTAGATTGACTAGTCATTCACTTCATCCACCAGTAGTAGTAAAAACAATTTTATTTCTAGCTTTCTTTTTACATTTTGACTCGGGCAGATCCCACAGCAAATGAAGGGTGATTATATTCGTTTAGTTTTGCATGGTAAGTGTTGAAAGAATGCCGAACTTCTTTGTTCTTCGATTCATGGCCTGAAGTCTGGAGAACAGTGTTTGCTCTATTGTTACAAAAGGAGCATTGGTCACTTCAGTTCTGGCACGAGGGGAAGCCGTGGGAGCGTTACTAACAGCACAGTGGTGAGTTGTTGAGTCGAGCAATGACATCAGGTTGCTGCGATTGACATTAGGGGGGCAGGGAAGTTCAGGTCCGTGGTTGGAGAATGTTTGGTAAAGATCCATGTGGTACATGCCACCTTATGCACCAAGCAGCCATGTAAACATTGGTCTTTGCAACTCCAGCAAATTTAATATTTTGCCATGAACACAGCTGGCTTAACTAGTACATCAAGATGCATGAAAAAATATGTGCACGCAGCTACCTGAAAGAGCTAATATAGATTTTGACTAACAGAAAATTCCTCATTGAGACAGAGATCAAAAGAAATGAAGTAGTTGACAACAAAAGGCAGGGTTCTTTTCACTTCTCGGTCCGGCAGAAGCACCACTTGAAAATTGATAGAAATGCAAGCTATAAACAATTGCCATCCCTAGACAAAACCTAACCACCCACACTATTCCTTACCAACTCATTTCTCAAAGTAAATCGGGGAAAAGGAGAGGAAGGAAATTACAGGGACACGCATGCAAACTACTGCTAGATACAAATTATGCGGTCTTTGGCTTGATTCTCTTCAGCCTTAATTACAGGAAAACAACAGCCAGTGCCACACCCGTCCCTGCAAATACAAGAACGATAATTATATGACCTTAAGTATACGCAGTCATCGATGAAGTGGGAAACAAGAAAGAGTTATTTTGTACCGAGAAAGTTGATGGGGGTAAGAGAGAAATGAGGTCACAATGACTACCACCCTCTTCACGCAGTTGCCAACAGAGTGGGTGACGGGCGAAACTTTAGCCAGAATCATATATGAAACCTACCACAGTTTTCCAAGGACAGACATAGAACTATGTCACAAAGGCAATAATTTAAATAATAAGAAAAAAGGAGACAGCATGCCAGTTGTATACACGTGTAAAAAAATTTGAATAGGCTTGAACCTCTGCTCCTCAGTAATAGAAGAAATCTTTTCATGTGTTTCACTTTTCTATACATAATAAAATACATAGTTTTTGATGTTCAAAGGGGGGAATGGCTTTTTAGCTAAGCTTGGTATTGGATGACATTGGTAAAAATAACAAGGTACATGTACAAGCAATGACATTGTCAAAATAAAGTGGTAATTGGTGCATATGTTTATGTTAAACTTGAAGGAAAGCAATACAGATTGAGTTTACAATCATGGTATTATTACATGGAACAAAGCTTAATGAGGTACAATGCGGAAAATTATTTATTATCCTGATTCCAGTAAATGCATCTTGAAATATGGATGGAGAATAATATTACTTATCATGTAAAAAAATAGATAAAAAAGACTATCTAATTTTCATATTATAGCTCAATATTCAACACTTCACCTGTTTGCACCATTAGGGAGAATAGGGTTTGTTTTCATGATACACAAAGTCCAATTAATATAGCAGCAACTGATGCCCTATAATGCAACACACTTGTAAAGAAAGTTTGCAGACTTCTCTGGGTTGGAATCTTCAATCAGGGCCTGGAAGGACAAATATAACTAACAATCGTGTTTCCAGCTAAGCCCTACCAACCCCCAAATGTGGGATAAAGGCCCTGTCAGTCCATACCTCCACTCACACTCTCTTATTGAATCTCCCCATATTAAATTAATGTGTCTAAAGATGAATTAGTCAGAACATGAATGACATTTAAAAAGTTGAGCATTTAGAATCGACTAAGAGCATGCCCAGGCACCGACACACATACATCACCAACCAAGGAAGATGCATGCGACCTTTGATGTTCTTAAGAGCAACATTTAACAGCAAGCATATATATGATAGAAGGAGAGGGAGTGAAGAAATTAAGGGGAAAACGTAAAAACCAAAGCATAAACTACAGAAGGTCAAAACATACTTCATGTTTTTGTAGAAGATTCAGTTTCCTATATTAATCATCACCAAATGATCACACCCAGCACCTAGAATCTATATGCCCTTTGACCACCACTTATCAGATGCTTTTTAAAAAATTGCCCAAGACAATTAAAAGAACAAGTAACATAATCAATCAAACTTCTTCAAATAGGTTGACAAGATGTATGCAGATTATTTCACAGGTCAATGCCAATGGCAGCACGACACTGGAATACTGATTTTCCAAACATGTGAGTGTTACAAGGCCAATATTTGAAGCCTTAGTATTCACCCCAAAAGAAACTTAAAACAAATAAAATTCAAGATGATATAAAGCATAATTAAAAAAAAAAAAAAAACTCAATCATATCTTACCTGTTGATAGGCATGAAAACATAGCCCAGCAGGAGCGATCTTGTATATATTTGTTGAAGATTCAGACCCTGAATCATTCAAGCAAAAGGACAGTTAGCAGCGTAAATGTTACACACACGTGCACATGTCTGTTGACGTGCAGATACGTGAATATGCAATGTGCTTCTAACGTCGTACTCACAGCAGACAGCACAAATGCAGGAGTGAACTTTTGCCTTCCACAAACGAGTCACAGGAGTTAACAGGAAGAATGACATAATTGTTATAATCGAGAAGAGATTAACGTTGTCCAGAGATTCTGTTTCAGAATAGATTGCAGGTCAAGAATCAAAACTTTCCAGGGACACTGAATGCTAGGCAATTCAGCAAAATTCATAGCTTTCATCTGCATTAATGTCATAATATCTATAGATTCTGTTCTAAAAGTTTTAATCAATGATCAATTCAATCGAAGGGTGCTATTTCTGAACACTATTACTTCAGAAAAGAATACCTCTTTCTTAACCATGACTTTTTTGCTGAGTACATTACGTGATTGGATGGTAACATTGGAAGCCATTGCACTCCAAAATCCATCCCTGTTTCATGGGAAGAGTCAACATAATAAATTCCGAAGTCAGTATGACTGGTACTAAAGTTTAAAGTTTAATTATAAAAAAAGATTCTTCAATAGTATGCTGAGGAACTACATGACTGTTTTCCTGCGAATATGTGCTCACATTGATCTTATCTTACTTTAGTTACAGCTTAATTCTGTAACAAATCACTTACAAGTTAAAAGAAGCTTCAGTCATGGATACCAAAACCATACCACCAACAATTGGTATGAGAGAAAGCACCACCCAAGGAGTAGGCATCTGCACATTTAATAAAGAGAAAACAGAGAGCCAGAATTTATTAAACTGCAACATTGCATTTAATATGAATAGTAGTGTGTTTTTGTTTCTCAAGCACAATTACCAGCATCAACAAGAAAATATAAATTTTAGTCATTAGATAGGAACACGAGTGATATTAAATTGCTTAGTAAGCACATAATTGGCATCCGATAGGAACAACCATTTTTGCTATGCCCTTCAGCACATTTTTTTTGGCTAGCTAGTCCATGCATGTGTTCCCTTCCCTCTGACTATTGATATCTCTCCAGTTTGTCAGTCTTTCAGGTTCTTTTCAGCATGTGTCCAATTCTCTGATAACATTACCATGGCCATAAAGCCTTAGGGTAAACAATCTCTCTGCAGCTTGCAGCAGAACGAATAATATGATAGTCCTTTTATATATACATTCGTGATATTGCTTAAGAGTTTACGGTTTACTTCTGATATTAAGTTGCTCGAGTTGTAATAATATGTCCAAGGCCATGACCTCCATATGTCAATAGGATTGACAAGCAGCATAGGCTGCATATCATGCTGAATCTCACATGAACGATTAAACTAGTGAATTAGGGAAATGTCCATAAGAGCTAATCAATTGCACCATCTACAAGAATCTTTTGGATCTAAAGACCGTAGAGGAAGGAAAGCCGAAATTTGTCTTTGTGCAGAAAAAAAAATTGTTTTCTATAGGAACTATCTATTTGATTTAATAAAAATAAAATTGGAAGAGAAATTTACCTCTCCAAGGAACAGGGCAGATAAAAGAACGAGAAGAATGGCTCCATAGCTTTGATTGTGTGAGTGAATGAAACAGAAACTTTCTCGAGACTCATATTAGTGAAAAGGTTGCCCATTGTGTGACAATGGCCAATGTAAATTGCCACAAGCTGCACAAATGATATTACAATTCCATAGAAGATTATATCTGTGTGTACATAAACATACCCTCTTGTGATGTCATGTGCGTAAACATTGACTTACCTGTGAAGAAGAAATCTTAGGTCTCTTGTAAAGGTTTGTAGTCCACATAAAAAGTACAGGACTGTCCCAACAGCAAATTGAACAGTCGTCATGGTCATAGGTAAGGAAAAACTTTCAGAACCTGTGAAAACAGGAGACAGTAGATATTTTGCTTCCATAAAGGAAAGATAACTGGATATAACAACAATCCCATCAGATATGCTTAAGAATAGAGCATAGGGTCAGAAATTCAACAGCAAAAACTTCTACAGGACTCTCATCGGTAACTGTTGTTGAATCAACAAGATCATCAAAGTGAAATTTCAGCTCTGTTCTATAATGACATTAAATTGAATACTGAAATACAAGATCAAGCCTGTCATTACTGCAGTCTTTCTCCTTTTCTAGGGAAGGCTTCCAGGGACACTACAAGAATTTTTGCTTGACAACATGCCACAATCAAAAGAATAATGTAAAGTTATTAACCAAATAAAAGATGCAATTGCTCAATGATCCAGAGCAAAAAGTTGGAATGTTTCTCTTAATTAAATGTCAGGACAAAACTTTTCTACCATTCCAGATACTCATGTTGTAAACTCATTTAAGTAAGAGCATTGCACATAAAACTGATTGACTTCAATCTTTGACAAGGTGTTATATATTTGAACTCAACAGATGGCAAACAATCACTATATTAACATGTATGTTTAAGTTTAACATTACAGTTCATATGTGTAGGCTATTTCTCATGTCTGTGAGTTTCCAACACGAAACATGTATCCATCAGTCTGATATTATTTCAAGCCATTATAAAACAGATGCAGCGTATTTACTACGAGATCGTCAACATGTATGTCAGGGAATTTTAGGCGAAACTCATCTAAACTTTAGCTCCTTTGTTCATTATTTCGTTCTTTAAGTTCTCTCCATATGCAATGACAACCTCAAACCAGTGGTAGTTTATATATATATATATATATATATATATAATATATATATATCTATATATATATATAATATATATATATTATATATATATATTATATATTCACAAACATGCATACAAAACAAGTCCTTGTCTACAGTTTGGAGAATTCCCTTGCCTGACACCAAATGGCCAAGATAGAATTACAGCATAGGAATCCTGCAATTATCACAATTAATTTTTGTGTTCCAGAATATCCGCAAACTCCAATTAACCAATCCTGGCAGATCTAATAATTTATGATCCCAATCTTATGAACAGGACCGCAGAAGGTCTCTTTGATCTGGATCAGATGTCGGATCTGGCATCGAATCATACCATCCTACAGTTGGATCTATAACTATCCAGTTTGAGGATCTTGCACTCCAATCAAGTTAAACAATTCAGATGAACAGAGTGAAAACCGTTTATCATGTTCAACCAATAAAACAAGCACTTTTTCAGTTGAATAATATTTTTTAATAAATTTTTTTTATATCCACAGAATTTCTTCAAACCTATATTAGATATTTATTTTGGTTTCAAATTTTGGCGAAACTATAGTTGGCTTATAGAATTTTTAGGAAAAAAAAAGATTCAGAGTTGAAAATCAATTCATTATCCACCTTCAAAAAAATATGGATTCAGACATTTGCAGAGGCACATGTTGCTTATTCGTATTAAATTTTAGATGAAACATGAAATTCCAAGAATCTTCTTTATATTGATTCTCTATCATTTTCCTTTTTTGTTAGAAAATGATGAAGGAGGTATTTATTCAAATGCCAACAAATTAAAGTAAGGAACTCTTTCCAAATTCCAATGCAATATTCCATGATTCATGAATGAACCACCGCTCTTCCATGCATAAATGATAAATGATTGATGGTGCATGTTCCTATTTTAATATCACCTACAAAAACCATACTATGATGTGCAATACAAGTATATCTTAAATGTATGCACATAGCATATCTTAGTTGTACATTTGATATAACCATGGGAAAAAGATGTGCAAGTGCATGTGTATAAGTGGTTTCAGGCGTGCTCTGGTTCATTTTTATCAGGTTTGGAAGAATATCAAACCTGCCAGTTCAGTCACAGGCCCCAACTTTCCAAATTGTAATGTTCCAAGTTGGGTCGAGTAGACCTGATCTGACCTAACCTCTACGAGTCTACGACTGCTTATGATGTGATCCCATTATGACAACATTGCTTGCAACATACATGACCCGAAGCCCTCCAGAGATAGTCATGGATGTTTTCTAATATCTCCTAAATAACAAATCAAATAACTAGGTACTCGAGCAAATGAAACATTTTCGCCTTGCAGTAATGTGGACAGTAAATTTCATCAAATTGCCTTAAACCTCTCCACCACCTAGAGATATGAAAATAACAACCACAAGGCAGCCATACATCCATGAAAAGCAAAAGGAAGGGGCATTTCATATAAAAGTTAGGTTTGTTGAGAGAAGCAATAACCAAATCTACCGATATTAGTTTTTCATAGAATATGATTGTCTGTGTAATTAAATTTTTAAAAAGGCCTAAAAGTTAAAAACCTAGAGGAAAAATATCCTCAGCGACATTACACTTCACCTGTACAACCTTGATCATATCATTTTTAGATCCAATGCAAATAGAGTCTTGACTTGTTTAATTAATTCAAAGACTCCACCTATTAGATCACTGATCACTTGTCATCATAGAAAATATCAGGATATGCTTGCTCTATGAGATTTGATGCAACATGCTTTTGAAGACCAGTCCCCTCACAGTATTGTCATAATTGCTATCTCCAGAAACGAGGAAAGGCAGTACAAGATCTATGACAGTAGCAGTCACTTAAACACAAATAGAAATGATGGAGAAATAGTTAATTTATTTCTAATCATTTTGTCATTGAAAAATCAAATGGTGAAGCTTTTTATCAACATCCTGATCTTAATAGTTCAACTATTGAAGGTTAGATGATTTTCACCCATTTAAACAAAACCTAAATGAAAGGCCCTTATGAGATCTAGAAAAAGCTCTAGATATCACAATAAACAATGTTCATAATGTATCACTTCAATACATAAAAATTATGCATAAAAAAATCGGATCGAAATAAATAATAATAACATGTCACATTAAAATCTTCACAAGAAATATTTTTTGGGTTAAAAGAAATAAGGTTATTCCTATATACCACCCCCAAAAAAATTTTCGTATTTCTAAAATTACCCCCTAATCTTCATATTTCAAAATTACCCCCCTAATTCTTTAATTTGATCAAAATTGCCCCCGCCGTTAGTTAAAAAGCATCATAAAATAATATTCTGTAAATTTCTGTGAAATTCCTTTAATACACCACCTTCAGTTAATACCATTCTAATTAATTGATTACCATAAACTTAATTGATTTGGGGTGACGGGAATGACCTCCGCTATTTTAATTGATTAAACCTAAACTGTTTTGAGAGAGAGAGAGAGAGAGAGAGAGAGAGAGAGAGAGAGAGATTGGGAGGGAGGGAGGATGCAGGAAGAGAGAGAAATGATAACATTGGGGAATAAATTTGAAAAAAAAATTTGAGAGTAAAGGAATTATTTTTAAAACTGTAAAAAAGATAACATGAGGGTAAATTTTAGAAATATGAAGATTTGGGGGCAATTTTTAGAAATATAAAGATTGGGGGGTAATTTCAAAATACGGAAGATTTGGGGGGTATATATGGAATAACCCAAAGAAATAACAGTTAACCATGATAATAGAAAAGGGCGACTCAATCAAAATAAAATAAATATAAATTACAAAAGGGTCCCAAATAAAACTGAAAAGGTTCCAGAACAAAAAGAAAGGGAGAAAAAAAAAGAATCCAAACTAAAGCAACATATCAAAAATGAGTAATACTTCGGTACATCTGGTTCCAGATGGCCTTTTAGTTCTCAAAAATCCTGCAAATACGCTAGAAAGTACAATGGATCTACAAAGAAAAGGGAGAAAAAGAATGGAATAAAAGAGACAAAAGTTCATGGAATCCGCTTTCACAAATTAGGTGACCTAGAAAATAACGTTAAAGACCACCAAAAAATTCCAGAATAGAATAAATATATATAGTTAAAAGGAACGTAAACAAGTAAAAGATTAATTAATAAATTCTGATGCAACAAAAGGGGGAAAAAAAAAAAACTCACTGAATTAACATTAACAAAGCAAAGCTAAATAACACCTGCGCGAGTCCAGAGTAGAACCAGATCCGCTAGTGTTTAAATCCAGCCAAATTAAGCTACATGACTGCCAATTATTATACAATGTCATGTTACGAAATTCTATAACGGAATATGGATCAGTTAATGCTAAATGACAGTAATGCGGTGAAAGAAATCTGAAAAAATAAGCCGCACGATTCTTGAATCGAGCTATCAGAACAAGATGCACTCAGAATGTGGACATCGGTAGTGATCATTCCGATAGAGAAAGAAAAAACAAACAATAAAAAAAAAACATGAATTCAACCCCATTTTTTTCAATTCCAGATATCGTACTGTCAGCGAGAGATAAGTATCATTAGATCCAGGCGACACAACAGAAAAAGACATTACCTGCTTGTTGTAGATGTTGAAGTAGATATTGAAGAGATACCACAATCCGAACAAGACTCCGAGCTGCAGCGTCTGAAGCGTCGCGCTTTCCGCTGCTCTTCTCACTGGCGACCTCACCGGAGCTCTCTCCGGCGGCGGATCTGGCGACGACCTCGCGATCAGGCGGCGGAGGGAAAAGGAGCTGGAGCGGGGCGAGTGGGGCGAGAGTGAGAGGCGAGAGGGGAGAAAGCGCCATGGATCGCGATCGGTTTGGGCTTCAAGGAAGAGGAAAGGACGGCGATTGGACGGAATCTTGGGTTAGGGCCAGGGTTTGGCGAGATCGAGATGGAGTTCTGAGCTTAAGGAGGGGGCCGCAGGCGAGAGGGCGAAGGCTGCGCTCTGCATTTTGTCTGCTCTCTCTCTCGGTATTTTTTCTCCTATTTCTTCCCGCCGAGAGTGCGATTGGTTGGTGGATATCAGTTTATTTTACATTTTGAACCCTAACTAATTCATTTATTTCTTTCAGCCGTACTTGTTTAGAACTTCTAATTTCTTGATAAAAAACTATAAATTTTTTTCTTCATTAAACTGTAGATAATACAGAGAACCAAACAATCAATTTTCATCACTCAACTAAAGTATTCTCCACTTTTAAACTGACCGAATGGAGGTTTTCTCCCGTGCCTCCTTCACAAGTTGTGTTCGTCCATCTGTCTCTTCCTATCCACACAACACAGGGGAGAGGAGAGAGCGATTAAGAGAGAGCAGCCGGAGTTTCTCTCCCCTCTAGTCTCCTCCCCCCCTCCTCTTTTTTCCTCCTCCCCCCCTTCCTGCCCCCCTTCTACTTGCTCGTCTTCCGGTGAAAATCAACAGATTTTCCATCACAAACACGTATACTAGTCCTTGTTAATATTTGTTAGACTTGGCTGGCCAGCCCTTGAGAAAGCTAGACACAAGCTCATGCTTAATCAGAGTTTAGATCTAACTCAAAAGGCTGGCTTATTTCTCTAGATTTGTTTAGTGAAGCTCCGAATATGTGTCATCGGATCAAAACAATCAAAGAGATCTCTTAAAAGATTAGTATGCTCCTACATCTTCAAGGACTATGATTGACCTTCTCCATACAAGAAGGTTAAGCCCCCCCCTCTTTCTACACATGCAAACAAGAGAATTGCAACTCCTCCTTTTCTTATTCAAGTCTTCAATAAAGGTTACCTATTTTGCTTAGATCGTGAATAGCGACAATGATTCTCGTGGTGCTCTTTGTAGTTCTTTTCACTGTTTCGTTAAGAGGTGCACTTCCGCTATCGTATCTATATGGGAGGACGCATGTAAATACCACAAATTATTACATGTTATCAAAGCCTCAATAAGTTCTTCTCCTTCAAATATACTTTTTGATCTCTCGCGAAGTTAGGTTTTTCTACTTTAAATTATCAATTAATAAAAACTAATCTTGTGTGGTTGAGTTTTTTCCCCCCAAAATCATTTTTTACCAAAAGGTGAAATTTTGGAAACCCTAGATTTTTTTTTTTTTGGCAGGAGGACCCGACAACAACCCTGAAGGCTCCGGCTATCAGTATCTATACAGTTCTGCCGTCAATATCTATGTCGGGCGTTGGGGGCAGAGTTTCCAAAACTTCACCTTTTCAAAAAAATGATTTTTGGAAAAACTCACCCACAAGATTTTATTTATCAATTTGATAATTCAAATAGCAAACCCCAACACAAAAGATCAAAAATTGATTTGAAGGAAAAGAGTCTTACCGAAGCTCTGACAACATGTGATAATTTGCTGCACCTACATTTGTGCATACATGAACGGTATAGATATTGTACGGTCCCAGTTTAACAAATCCTCAATTTACATAACATCCACTTACACAACCGATTAATCAAATTATTTCCTTATTTCCTAAAAATTCAGCAGCACCTCCTTTGTAATTACTGGTCGGATATAATATCCAATACAGATGTGATAATTTCGGCTAACATCAGCCTACTTATTCTCATTTCACCCATATAACTGAATTCAAAATCGTCCACCACAATCACGAAAGTATTTCGGCTTGACATCGCCTACTTATGGAGAAAACATAATACATAAACTCTAGAGTTTCTTTTTCGGCATCCATAGCTTTCAAATCCATAACTTTCAAACTTCTCATGGCATCGTATGATAATACACTTCTTATTGTTACAACTCAATAAAAATATCTCAAATGTCAACTTGAAATGAAACTACTACAGGTTCTCCACGTGTGTTAATACAAGATTAATCATGTCTCCCATGACCCACATATATCATCCACAACACAAATGTCCCAAAATACAGTTGAATTGACTCAGAACGAACCCTACGCAGCATAACCTGACCCCTGCCTCCAAGCAACCTGCAATATATCAGTCTGTGGGAGGGTGAGCTCGACAGCTCAGTGAGTGAGGTAGGAATAATCAAGAAAGATAATATCTCAACAGGGTATGAATATATACACAATAAGGAATCTGAACAGTAAGAAGACAAGAATCGGAGGCATCCGATAGTTTTAATCAAGGCCTCAGCCTCTACAATTTCTGAGGACGATCAGACTCTTATGATTGTATTCCCCAATTTCTTTCTTGAATTTACATCATTATGTATGATAAGGTCATGAGTTACATAGCCAAACTCTATCGTCTTATGTGTACATAGTGTGTATTACCCACGTGCCTTGTATTCCACGCTATAATACCCAACCACCAAAGTTATGCCATAGACCTAGTTTATGCATTCAAATAACACTTACATCACAAGCCATAATTAATATAACATATAATCATATTATATTTCTCATAATGTAATAACGCATCACACTTCAGTAATGCACTGATTCACATGCACACTTTTACCCAATATATGGTATTCATTTCAATTAGCTAAACTTGTATTCTGATGGTTTTCATTGTCATATACGATAACACATCCAAACATACCCCAGTGTCACACACACACATTTTATCACACATAACCATTCATTCTCAATCATTTGTAAGGATACAATTATATGTATAACATAGCACCGTCTTCGCACTATCCTCCTGTGCCATACAGGTCCTTCCTCCCAACACGATATATATAGCACCGTCTTCGCACCCCGCCCGTGCCATACGGTCCCTTCATCCCAACACGATATATAGCACCGTCTTCGCAACTCCGCCCGTGCCATACGGGTCCCTTCCTCCCGACATATGTATATATATATATATATATATAGCACCGTCTTCGCACTCCGCCCCGTGCAATACGGGTCCCTTCCTCCTATCACAATGTATACTACATAACAGCACCCTATCAGTGCATCCAATTCCATAAGATTCATACCATCATGCACACTATTTCTTATATAAACAATCCATACTTTCAATAATGTTCATCCGTTGACGTATTCTTATAGGATATATATACACACAAATTTCTTAGTCAGAACATGTCACCATGTATATTATGCACATAATCAAGGGATATACACCCATCATATTCATGTCAATCATAATGATTTCTATTCAGTAAGACACATGCAAAATGCCCTTGTACACCATATTTCCCAAATTCTATATTAAATGCACACTTATTACACAGATTGTGTTCAGTTCTAGGCCTATCTTACTATCCCTTTATTCTTGTACATGGTGTATGTGGGTAGATATATAATATGGGTGATTTCAATGTGATACTCTAATGTATTTGCATAGAGGAACGACCATGTTCCCATGGTTCACATGCATAACGACCAGATAGTACATATGTATATATGTCACATACCCATATTTCTCATTTTCGAATCTTCATATACGAGATTTCAACACATTCACTATTACGCCCATTAAAGTTGGTCATCGTCTCAGGTAAACGGTTCATCCTCTTTAACTAAAATAATGTGAACGCCACAATTACTCTTTAACCCCAGACGTAAATCAAGACATTATACTCAAAGAGAAAGGAATCCAATAAAATTGAAAAGATATAACACATACGATTGAAAGTGTTTATTTCAAGTATCTCATAAGTTTGGTTACCTTATGGGGCACATGTTATCTGTATGCAAAATATACTTGCACAAACACCTGGCTAAATGGATGGATAAGTTGAGACTATCAGGAGAAGCGAATGTCTCACACGTGCTAGTTAATTGGAATACAACTCTCTTGATTTAAAGTACAAGTGAATAAGGTCCAACAATTCGTTATTACTTAAATTTCTTTGACACGATGAATATATTGTGGTCACAACCAAGATTATATATATCTATAACAGCTATTCTCATTTACTCAAGCATGGAGTGGAGACTCATTGGATTCCTGCCAGTACTGAACTTGATACTGTCAATCCCATCACCCTGACTTCCCAATCTTTAATATTACAATAAGAAAATCTTTTCTTTCAATTAGTATTCCTGTTCACTCATCTATTAGTCTATTGTCCATACAAGTTAGTGCTGGCCGTTAACTTGACCATTTCTCAGTGAATTACAATTGATCGTCTATCATCCTTACCATTAATTTTCGGCGCTTCAGAATTTCTACTGACTAGGTGCCAGTAACTACTCTATTCACAGTCCAGTTACTAGGCCACCGAAGAAATCATGTGTTAGGATGAAATATATCTTTTGGAGTCCATAACACAATAATTCTTTATTTCCGGTAATATTAAAGAAATCTGAGTCTGAGGATAATCACCAGCACACTGAGTGTACATGCGACCTCGTTATGAGACATTATTATAAAGGGTCAGCATTTAAATAAATAAGTATGACACACCTGTGTTCATAACATGCGTTACTAAAGAAAAGTGTTTAGTTCTAACTCAGCACAACATGCCTACATATAAATTCCAATAGCTTTCCCATAGATCCTATCTAAATATGTTTCATCGGATCTGACTTCCTGACAATCGATGATGATTTTATCGTACCTTCTACTTTTGACATTAGAAGGAGACACAGGGACTTCCCTTAAAACTTAGATTTACTGATCTTTCTAGCAATATATTATATGACCCACTTAATTCGCACGAATAACTGAAATAAACAGAAAGTCATTAAGACATCTAAAATTCTGCAACTGTGCATCTTCGACTAGTTGTCATGTTTCAGTGATAATTCTCAGAACAGACATTTGATTAGGACACCGTAAGCGCGGTTGGAAAGTAGACTCGATTAGCTTTCCAACGGTATATCACATGACCTATTTCCTATTAAAAATCCTAACGAAAGAAACCCCAAGTTTCAGGTTTCAGATCTGGACAGACTTTAACAGATTTGTATTGTTATTACAAAGGTGCTTTGAAGTACACAAATTCTCAACTTTTCCTTGAGTACATCATGTATACGATATGCGGATTTATAAGCTAAATCAAGGTGTACCCTCATGATCAGGAGCCTAATTTGCGATATATAATAGGGGTTATCTTATGTGATACCGCTATTATAGAACCAAGGGCTTCATCTCATCTAATAAGCAATTATTTTACATTGATATCAAAGATTTCAACTAACCCGACAAATTCTCGTTCTATATACCACAACCATGCTGCTTCCTGAATAATTAGGAAGAGAAAAAAAAAAGAAAATTTAGGAAGGTGTATGATGCATCAAATTTGGAATTTAATCTCAATAGGATTCCGCGCGCACACCCATACATTTGCTTGTTCCATTAATTTCTTCTCGATTTCGTGATGTTTTCCCCCACAAATTATTATTCTGTAAGCTCATTAACTTAATTGCATCCTCAGACTGACCAGTCAAAAGCTTTAGCCTATTTTACAATTAAGATGATGACTTCACCATTAGGCTTTTATCCTTTCTCTCAATAAGTTCTAGTTGTACCCCCCCTCTGTTGTTTACTATACTAATAATTCAACCAAGAACAATTGTATCAGTTGTGAGAAAATTAACCCAAAGGTTTGTGAACCGGATTCGAACATTCCAAGAATTCCAATAACATTCACTTAAATTCAAAATTTGTAACCCATCGCAACCAACAATTACCTTAAGGAATCAGCGAAACTATATCATGATTGTATATAAAAATTTCAGATCCCCAATAAGAGGTGCAACTAGTTGAATTCATGAGATCATTAAATATTCTGTAAAAACAATATAAATACAAAGACCCCTACTCACCTTGTCATTGGCAAAACAAAAGGGGGATGGACAAGGAGGAGAAGAAGAAGCGAGAGGGCTGTTGAAACACCTCGGCACTTCCCCCCTTGTCACGCCGCCGGAGATCGCGGCCGGCCACCGCCCTCGCGCGCGGCCTGCGCGCCGCCTGCGCGCTGGTGCGCCGCCCATCACTGCCGAGAGGGGGAGAGGGAGATGGAGAGAGAGAGAGAGAGGATATCTCAAATCTGAAAAGAAATGGAGATGAGGGGAATAAAGAGAGATGAAATCTCTACCACTCATCTCCCACCTACCCACTCACCTACTCCCTTCACTCATCTCAAGAGAATCCTAGCCTTTCAAAATTCTCAACTCAATTCTAGCCCTTCATCTAATATGAGATTATCTATCACTTATTAAACTAACAAGAATCAATTTTTTTTCTACACTTAGATATTTGCATGAAGTGTAGTCATATACTAATGTGTGACTTGTACCCATGTATATACATCCCCAAAATTATTATAACTATTACATATATATCTTTTTAACATGCATATTTATTTAAATTCTTCCAATTAATCCATTTCAATTTTCCCTGATAAATTTCCAAATTTATTATCACATAAATATAACCAATTTTAAAATTTCCTGATATTCTTTATAATCTCAATAATCCAAGAATATAGTATTAAATCAGGGTTGAAAAATTCGGGGTGTTACATTCTACCCTCCTTACAAAAGTTTCGTCCTCGAAACTTGCTAGCTGAAGTGAGTAAGCATAAAACTTTGCATTTCTCCTACATATCACAAAATCTTTCTTTGATGCAATATTTTCTCAATCCTTCTCCTCAAGATTCATTTTTTTTTCTCAATTCTATACTATGTCCTTACGATTCAAATAAATCTTGACCCACTTGATATTTTTATCATTCCCTTACTCCAGTGTCCCATACCACTGGCAGCTCATACTGAGAGCCCACACCCTAGCAAAGCACATCCGAATTATGGCATGTGGGTACCATAATCCGAACATAAGGCAGTGATCAAATATCTCGTGGTTCGGGATTAATCCTACACGTAAGAACTCTTACCCCCTCTAACCAATCATAACAACAACATTCCACATACATACAAAACACAATCATGCATATCAATCACAACAATCAGTCCTACCAATCCAATCCTCTTTCAACTACTCATTCTAAGTCTATCCTCTTTCTATATCCTGTGCTCTGATACCAACTGTAACGGTCCCAGTTTAACAAATCCTCAATTTACAACATCCACTTACACAACCGATTAATCAAATTATTTCCTTATTTCCTAAAAATTTCAGCAGCACCTCCTTTGTAATTACTGGTCGGATATAATATCCAATACAGATGTGATAATTTCGGCTAACATCAGCCTACTTATTCTCATTTCACCCATATAACTGAATTCAAAATCATCCACACAATCACGAAAGTATTTCGGCTTGACATCGCCTACTTATGGAGAAACATAATAACATAAACTCTAGAGTTTCTTTTTCGGCATCCATAGCTTTCAAAATCCATAACTTTCAAACTTCTCATGGGCATCGTATTGATAATACACTTCTTATTGTTACAACTCAATAAAATATCTCAAATGTCAACTTGAAATGAAACTACTACAAGGTTCTCCACGTGTGTATATACAAGATTAATCATGTCTCCCATGACCCACATATATCATCCACAAACACAAATGTCCCAAAATACAAGAGTTGAATTGACTCAGAACGAACCCTACGCAGCATAACCCTGACCCCTGCCTCCAAGCAACCTGCAATATATCAGTCTGTGGGAGGGTGAGCTCGACAGCTCAGTGAGTGAGGTAGGAAAAATCAAGAAAAGATAATATCTCAACAAGGGTATGAATATATACGCAATAAAAGGAATCTGAAACAGTAAGAAGACAAGAATCGGAGGCATCCGATAGTTTAATAAATCAAGGCCTCAGCCTCTACAATTTCTGAGGACGATCAGACTCTTATGATTGTATTCCCCAATTTCTTTCTTGAATTTACATCATTATGTATGATAAGGTCTATGAGTTACATAGCCAAACTCTCTCGTCTTATGTGTACATAGTGTGTATTACCCACGTGCCTTGTATTCCACGCTAATATACGCCAACCACCAAAGTTATGCCATAGACCTAGTTTATGCATTCAAATAACACTTACATCACAAGCCATAATTATATAACATATAATCATATCATATTTCTCATAATGCAATAACGCATCACACTTCAAGTAATGCACTGATTCACATGCATACTTTTACCCAATATATGGTATTCATTTCAATTAGCTAAACTTGTATTCTGATGGTTTCATTGTCATATACGATAACACATCCAACATACCCCTAGTGTCACACACACACACATTTATATCACACATAACCATTCATTCTCAATCATTTGTAAGGATACAATTATATGTATAACATAGCACCGTCTTCGCACTCCTCCTGTGCCATACAGGTCCCTTCCTCCCAACACGATATATAGCACCGTCTTCGCACCCCGCCCGTGCCATACGGGTCCCTTCCTCCCAACACGATATATAGCACCGTCTTCGCACTCCGCCCGTGTCATACGGTTCCCTTCCTCCCGACATATGTATATATATATAGCACCGTCTTCGCACTCCGCCCGTGCAATACGGGTCCCTTCCTCCGTATCACAATGTATACATACATAACAGCACCCTATCAGTGCATCCAATTCCATAAGATTCATACATCATGTATACCATTTCTTATATAAACAATCATACTTTCAATTAAATGTTCATCCGTTAGACGGTATTATTATAGGAATATATACACAAATTTCTTAGTCAGAACATGTCACCCATGTATATTATGTACATAAATCAAGTGATATACACCCATCATATTCATGTCAATCATAATAATTTTTATTCAGTAAGATACATGCAAATGCCCTTGTACACCATATTTCCAAAATTCTATATTAAATGCAACACTTATTACACAGGATTGTGTTCAGTTCTAGGCCTATCTTACTATCCCTTTATTCTTGTAACATGTATGTGGGTAGATATATAATATGGGTGATTTCATGTGATACTCTAAATGTATTTGCATAGAGGAACGACCATGTTCACATGGTTCACACATGCATAACGACCAGATAGTACATATGTATATATGTCACATACCCATATTTCTCACTTTCGAATCTTCATATACGAGATTTCAACACATTCACTATTACGCCCATTAAAGTTGGTCATCGTCTCAGATAAACGGTTCATCCTCTTTAACTAAAATAATGTGAATGCCACAATTACTTTTTAACCCCAGACGTAAATCAAGACATTATACTCAAAAGAGAAAGGAATCCAATAAAAATTGAAAAGATATAACACATACGATTGAAAGTGTTTATTTCAAGTATCTCATAAGTTTGGTTACCTTATGGGGCACATGTTATCTGTATGCAAAAATATTACTTGCACAAACACCCTGGCTAAATGGATGGATAAGTTGAGACTATCAGGAGAAGCGAATGTCTCACACGTGCTAGTTAATTGGAATACAACTCTCTTGATTTAAAGTACAAGTGAATAAGGTTCAACAATTCGTTATTACTTAAATTTCTTTGACACGATGAATATATTGTGGTCACAACCAAGATTATATATATCTATAACAGCTATTCTCATTTACTCAAGCATGGAGTGGAGATTCATTGGATTCCTGCCAGTACTGAACTTGATACTGTCAATCCCATCACCCTGACTTCCCAATCTTTAATATTACAATAAGAAAATCTTTTCTTTCAATTAATATTCCTGTTCACTCATCATTAGTCTATTGTCCATACAAGTTAGTGTTGGCCGTTAACTTGACCATTTCTCAGTGAATTACAATTGATCGTCTATCATCTTACCATTAATTTTCGGCGCTTCAGAAATTTCTACTGACTAGGTGCCAGTAACTACTCTATTCACAGTCCAGTTACTAGGCCACCGAAGAAATCATGTGTTAGGATGAAATATATCTTTTGGAGTCCATAACACAATAATTCCTTATTTCTGGTAATATTAAAGAAATCTGAGTCTGAGGATAATCACCAGCACACTGAGTGTACATGCGACCTCGTTATGAGACATTATTATAAAGGGTCAGCATTTAAATAAATAAGTATGACACACCTGTGTTCATAACATGCGTTACTAAAGAAAAGTGTTTAGTTCTAACTCAGCACAACATGCCTACATATAAATTCCAATAGCTTTCCCATAGATCCTATCTAAATATGTTTCATCGGATCTGACTTCCCTGACAATCGAAGATGATTTTATCGTACCTTCTACTTTTGACATTAGAAGGAGACACAGGGACTTCCCTTAAAACTTAGATTTACTGATCTTTCTAGCAATATATTATATGACCCACTTAATTCGCACGAATAACTGAAATAAACAGAAAGTCATTAAGACATCTAAAATTCTGCAACTGTGCATCTTCGACTAGTTGTCATGTTTCAGTGATAATTCCCAGCACAGACATTTGATTAGGACACCGTAAGCGCAGTTGGAAAGTAGACTCGATTAGCTTTCCAACGGTATATCACATGACCTATTTCCTATTAAAAATCCTAACGAAAGAAACCCCAAGTTTCAGGTTTCAGATCTGGACAGACTTTAACAGATTTGTATTGTTATTACAAAGGTGCTTTGAAGTACACAAATTCTCAACTTTTCCTTGAGTACATCATGTATACGATATGCGGATTTATAAGCTAAATCAAGGTGTACCCTCATGATCAGGAGCCTAATTTGCGATATATAATAGGGGTTATCTTATGTGATACCGCTATTATAGAACCAAGGGCTTCATCTCATCTAATAAGCAATTATTTTACATTGATATCAAAGATTTCAACTAACCCGACAAATTCTCGTTCTATATACCACAACCATGCTGCTTCCTGAATAATTAGGGAAGAGAAAAAAAAAAAAAAAGAAAATTTAAGAAGGTGTATGATGCATCAAATTTGGAATTTAATCTCAATAGGATTCCGCGCGCACACCCATACATTTGCTTGTTCCATTTAATTTCTTCTCGATTTCGTGATGTTTTCCCCCACAAATTATTATTCTGTAAGCTCATTAACTTAATTGCATCCTCAGACTGACCAGTCAAAAAGCTTTAGCCTATTTTACAATTAAGATGATGACTTCACCATTAGGCTTTTATCCTTTCTCTCAATGAGTTCTAGTTGTACCCCCCCTCTGTTGTTTACTATACTAATAATTCAACCAAGAACAATTATATCAGTTGTGAGAAAATTAACCCAAAGGTTTGTGAACCGGATTCGAACATTCCAAGAATTCCAATAACATTCACTTAAATTCAACATTTGTAACCCATCGCAACCAACAATTACCTTAAGGAATCAGCGAAACTATATCATGATTGTATATAAAAATTTCAGATCCCCAATAAGAGGTGCAACTAGTTGAATTCATGAGATCATTAAATATTCTGTAAAAACAATATAAATACAAAGACCCCTACTCACCTTGTCATTGGCCAAAACAAAAGGGGGATGGACAAGGAGGAGAAGAAGAAGCGAGAGGGCTGTTGAAACACCTCGGCACTTCCCCCCCTGCCACGCCGCCGGAGATCGCGGCCGGCCACCGCCCTCGCGCGCGGCCTGCGCGCCTCGCGCGCGGCCTACGCGCCGCGCGCGCTGGTGCGCCGCCCATCACTGCCGAGAGGGAGAGAGGGAGATGGAGAGAGAGAGAGAGAGAGAGGGGATATCTCAGATCTGAAAAGAAATTGGAGATGAGGGGAATAAAGAGAGATGAAATCTCTACCACTCATCTCCCACCTACCCACTCACCTACTCCCTTCACTCATCTCAAGAGAATCCTAACCTTTCAAAATTCTCAACTCAATTCTAGCCCTTCATCTAATATGAGATTATCTATCACTTATTAAACTAACAAGAATCAATTTTTTTTCTACACTTAGATATTTGCATGAAGTGTAGTCATATACTAATGTGTGACTTGTACCCATGTATATACATCCCCAAAATTATTATAACTATTACATATATATCTTTTTAACATGCATATTTATTTAAATTCTTCCAATTAATCCATTTCAATTTTCCCTAATAAATTTCCAAATTTATTATCACATAAATATAACCAATTTTAAAATTTCCTGATATTCTTTATAATCTCAATAATCCAAGAATATAGAATTAAATCAGGATTGAAAAATTCGGGGTGTTACAGGATACTTTCAGCAATTAAATCACGCAATTTATAAAAGATTGAGGGTTGCTTTCCAAATATGTTGCGGTGTTTTGGCTATAACTTTAGCTACAGGATTTCGATTGAAATCATTCAAGATGCTACGAAAAGAGAATTCGAAGATCTACAACTTTCATATTGATATCTTTCGCTGATTCCTCTATTTGATGGCCTGTATTGGTCATTTAAAATTCTGCCTGAATTGAAAATGAATTATTATGTAATAGATAGATTTCAAAGGATCTTTTTGTAAAACTCCTATATTATATAAAGTAGAGGGTGGCTGCCATATTGGGGGCGGTCATCTAGGTTTTAGGTTTTTATTTTTATTATTTTTTTCTTTTATTTTATTTTTTTGTTTTGTAAAATCATGGTAGCATGACAATTCTTGGGGGCTTGAATTTTGGTCAATTTTTTTTACCCTCTTCTTTTCTTGCCGAATTTTTTACCTTCAATATTCCCCCCCCCCCCCCCACCCCACCCCCCCACCCTCCCTCTCTTCTTTTGATTCTGTGAATTGCGTGACCTGGGCCATTTTGATTTTTTTTTTTTTTTTAATCCTTGTGTTAGTGTTGTTCAATCATTGAAAGTTGAAGTCATTTTTTGTTCTCAATTTCTGCGCCTCGTGTTTGTGCACAGGGAGCTCTATTCATCAATATGGTGCTTTGCGGGGCCCACGAGCTCATGTAGCCAGAGAGGCAACATGGTTGCATTGTTTGGTAGGGCCACATGCTTATCTCTCTCAAGCTTTACTTCCACTCTGCCGCACGCATGTAAGGTCCAAAGAATTTGAGAACATGTAAGTGGAAAATTTGTTTTAATTAATCTAGTTTAATTAATCTGTTGGTGGTTAATCAATTGTTTACTACTCTACTAACTTAGTTTAGTTATTTAAATACTTACAATTAATTATTAAATTAATTATGCTTTATTATTGTTTTGTTATAGATTGACATGAGTAACTAATTTTGCTAATGTTTAGGGGAGATGAACCTAGGCTAGCTGTTCTTGTAGTCATTTTAGATCTCGTTCTTAGGACTGTTGCACTCACCAATTGACCTAGAATTTTTAGAAAATTATTTCTAGAGTCACTAGTTATTTGACAAGATATGTATCAATAGTCAATGGTCCATGCTTAAGATTTTATTGCTTTTTCTACTTTTAATTTATTTAGTCATTTTATTTATCTTTGATAGACCATGTGATGCAGATAATACCCTGTGCTTAGATTTAGTGTTCAGACTTACTTTGTCTATTAGGAATAGAGATTTTGGTGAGTAACAACATACTAGTATGGAGACCGAGATTGACCACTTGATGCTAGTTTAGGAGATTCGACCCTGTGTGCTTGACTTTTCTAAATTAACACATAGTTCAGAACAAACTCCCACAAAACCTTTGATCAATTCGTGTAGAGGTGTTGAAACCATAAGAACCACTTGTCCCTATGAATCGACCCTCAAGTGCTACATCGAACGACCGTGCGCTTGCGGTATTTTAAAATGTGGAGACAGGAATCTCCCCATCAGGCTCAGATTTTGAAAATCTTCACCGAGGTGGAGAATTGTAGGGAGAGAGGAGATAGAGGAAGATAGCAGATAGAGGAAGATAGCACAGAGACCGAAAAATAAAGGGAGCGAACGGCACATTGAAGCAGGCCAGGAAAAGAGCCCGGTCGACCACCAGGTCGACCTGTGGACAAGGCCGGTCGACTGCCCGGTCGACCGGTGTGCACGATGTGCACAGGATTAGACCGATCGACTGCCCGGTCGACCGACTAACAAGGCGCTGCTCTCGGTTGGAGCCGGTCGACCAAGGCATGGGTCTGTCGACCGGTCCGGTCGACCGACAGACGCGTTTTGGCTGTCCTTTCTGGATTCGGATTTCTTTTCTATTTGGGGTCGAATTCAATCAGGGTTTCTTGAATCCCTGGGACTCTGTGGCTATAAATAAGGGCTAGAGCCCTCATGTATTGAATCACTGGAAGATCCCTCAAGTATCCCTCTGTATTTGCTTGTATTGATTGTTGAATCAATAAATCTCTCTCTCACTTACCCCGAGGACGTATGCAAATTACCGAACTTCGTTAAATACTGTGTTGATTGTTTTTCTCTAGTGTTTTCTCTGTTCTTGTCGTGTTTGGTACATCTCCGACTGTATCTGTCTCTAGTTGGTAAATTCCTCAGAGAGGTTGTTGCCAGGGGCGCGTAACAATTAGTTCCTTATATCTATATTTGTCTTATACGTACAAATTTTGTTTGTAATACGAGATGTTAGGTATTTTATAGTGGAAGGATAAGTAGAAATAAAAAAAAAACTTTGTTTTTTATATCCGTTTAGCAATCTTTCTTATTCAATTTGTCTTCGTATCTGATTTTGACGATTACATATATGATTTCTGTTATCAAACTATATGGATATTCATACTTGTGATTTTAGTTAAGATAAAATAGTGATCCAATAGTACCCATTCAGCGATATATGAGAGTATATGTTCATTTCATTGTCGTATTTGATTTTAACAAATACATAAATGAGTTTTTATCATTGAATTATATCTATATTCATACTTATGACTGGCATGTAGTTATTTTATTTTATTTTTTTGAATAGTAAGTTGTAGTCAAACTTGAACTTGAGGGCTCTTATAACCCGCTCTCATTTTTTTTTATCAATGAGTCAGGTCTCACCTACATTTGGTACATTTGGCAAGTAAATATGGATACAATAAATACCATATCTTATCCATTTGCTCTCCTAGGTAACACTCCCCTGCCTTGTGCTTCTCTGAAAAAGTTGCTTGTGAAACTGGTTCACATCAAATTTGCCAAAAGAAACAGGGATTTTTATATTCCTGACGTATTTTCATATTTGATATCAGCTCGTCATAAATCAAACATCAACTTGATATTTGACACAAGATCTGACAATATAGGATCCCACCTATTTTGAGTCTTTTTTTGAAGAACTAATTTGCATTATTCAAACATATTTCTTGTATTTTGCGGGCACAAGCCTCCATTTATAAAAAGTGATAAAGATAAGAATTCACTTTCTTAACTAAAGATTGTTGAGGTGTGCTAAATGATGCCCATGTTCATGGTTAAATCATCTTACAAAAGAACATAATAAGTACTTCTTTACAAAAGAACATGTACTTCTTTACAAAAGACTTTTAGATAATCGTGGTTTTTTGATAGTTTTAAAATTTAAAAAAGTAAGTGTTTATTAATAAAAATAAATATTTAAAATCTCTTTTCTAACAAGAATTTGTGATAAAAGTAAATATAAAAAAGATAATCAAAATCGAGCGAACCGAGATTTTCTCCCATCACTCTTTCACAAAAGTTGTCCGTCTTCATCCGCCCGTCTGACCGTCTTCATCCGAGAGAGAGAGAGAGAGAGAGAGAGAGAGCCTCATCCTCCTCCTCCTTCCCCTAGCCTCCATCTCCTCTCTCTCCCTACAACCTCCTTCTTCTTCCCCCATTCACCTCCGCCTCCCTCCCTCCTTCCAGCCACTCTTCTCCCTCCAGTCTCCTCCACCTCTTCCTTTCTCGTTGCAGTTGGCGCCTCTCTTGTTATCGTCGCTGGGTTTCCCACCGCCAACAACAATATGCTAGCATATAAGATTCTTATTAAAAAGTGTGAAAAGAAAATTTAATTTGAAGTTACATCGAGTGGAAAGATCACGAGTGAGAAATAACAAGAATAGAAAAGAGGGGTGCATATAATGATTCAGACCTATCACTTGGGAAATGCAGAACATTTGTTTCTATAAGTGGTTGTTTGTTTCAGAGAAATTGAGTGAAAAGTATCAATTTTATCTGAATTTGTAGACCTTATGCACTTTTATTCGGCTTTGCGTCTGGTTGAAAAAAATTTATGAGTTGAAAAGTGAAAAAACGAGCTGTTAGTTTTTCTCTTAAATTTTATAAAATCATTTACATAATGTGATACACACTAAAATATATATACATCCAATGGATTCAGGTGAAAGAATTTGAGCTGCACAAAACATTGGAGCTTCTTTGAGAAGAGTTCTTTTTCTCAAAGACACAGAGAGAACACTATTTTGATGATAATTGTTCGGTCATTGGCTACAATGAGATACAAAATTTTAACCAACTCTGTCTTAAAGATAAAATCAAGAATGTGTTAAGGCAATTTTTTCTCTCTCAGAATAGGCAAGAGGCACATCCACTTCACTAATTACTCAAGTTGAGTCTTCATTCCACAATAAGAAGAATCGAACTTTGAAATTTCCCCTTTAAGAGAAAGGAATTTTATTGATAGGCCAATCAATTTTTTTTATATGAGGCATGAATGTGAGTCCCTAGAGAATCTTGAGAGAAAAGGCCATAAAAATATCTAGAAAAGTAAGAGAAACTTGAGAAAAGAATTTGTAAGAATTGATATATAATAAAGAATTCACAAATAAAAAACATATCACCAGCATTGTTAGAAGATTTCTCCCAATTACTCTCGGAGGATGGATGGACCGATTTTTAATATCTAAAAAAGTAATAATGAAAATAATAAAGACATAATTAAAGTTTCTTTAATGTTTTCCAAAACAATTTCTAAACAAGTAATAATGAAAAAATTGTTACAAAATTTGCCAAAGATAAGATAATACATATATCTCAAGTTGGTCCAGACTACTTTCAGAAATGTCAAGAATGCAGACACTCCAACTTTGATTTGGTTGATACACAACTTAAATCGAAGATCTACAGTGTTGAATTTGATCAACTATCTATAAACTAGCTAAAAGTAAATTTTATTATATACATAAAGTGTCTTTAAAATCTAACTCTTTTGAGAAACCTAAAATGAACCATATTTTGCTATGCACCCTCATGAAGATAATAAGAAATGTAAAATAACAAATGTTGGGCCAATATAAGAGATAACAAGAAGACTTACATATGATATTAATTTCTGAGTCTTTTATGATCTTCATATCTCAAAATCTCAACTGAACCGGAAAGTATCAAATACATATGATACCAATCTCAGCAATCGGACAAGATGCTTCTATCCTTAGTACTGTCGCTCTTTGTTTTGCTTGTGCGTAATCCATCGTCCGTTTGTCGACATTGCAGGCCGGAGATGGGCTTGATTTGGGCCCGGCTATTCCGGCTAAGAGCACAGTCTGCATTCCCAGCAAGATTCCAGTGTGATGATGGCAAAAAAACCCTTTGTTGTCAGAGTTATGCTGAGGGATTTTTAGGTGGGGAAAAAAGGAAGAGTGATTGTTACTGATTTTATATTTCATTTCATATGTACGGGAGTATATGAAAATATTAACATTTCAGGGGGAGAGCGCGGTGAGCCGTTGGCCCCGCCGGCTGGCGGGTCCAATCCGAGAGAGCCCACCATCATCGGCTTACTGCGCTCACGGTGAGCATGGTGAGCGAACACGGTGAGCAAAAAATTTCTCCATTTCAGGTGTCCATGCAGGGATGGCTAATGGGACGAGTCGACCCATTTCGACTCACCTCGCCCCGCCCTGTGCGACCTGTTTGAGTCGCACGAGGCGGGCCCAACGAATTCACCCGTCCCGTTTACACGGGACTGGTCAGATTCGTCCCGTGACGAATCTCAGGACAAATTGGGTCGGAAAAAATTTCTCCGACCCCCTCCTGTTATTTTTTTCATGTCCAATATCTTTTTATAACTGTGAGAGAGAAAAATTAATCTTAAGCTCCTAAAAAAAAAAATTTTAAAAAGAGCTTTTCTAAGAGAAATATACTCATTGTACAAAGATGTAGATAAATTATGAATACGTGACTTTTAAAATTATGAACTAGATGTAGATATTTTACTTTTAGAAATTAGATCTCTTCTAGAAGAAATATACTCATTGTACAGAGATAAGTTACTTCCCCTTTCTTCTTCTGAAGTTAGGACACCTACACCATCACAAACTTCTTCTACTGGTCTATGTAAAAGATTATCTAATTTAAAAGTGTAATTTCCTTTAATACTAGAAAGAAACACTCTTCAGGAAGCGGTTCATTTGATAAACTTAATTTATATTTGAACACAATGCCTGCTGAAATAAATAAAAATGATGATGAATCATGGGAAATATTTGATGTTTTGTCACGGTGGAAAGAACAGAGAAAACAATTTCATGTTCTTTCTACCATGGCCTGAGAAATACTAACACCTCTGACCTCTACAGTAGCGTTCGAATACATTTTCTGCAGTGGTAGAGTTTTGACGCCCTGTAGGAGCAGGCTGAAGCCGAAGCACGTGGAGATAGCTGTTTGCTTAAATGACTGATTCGATGCAGAAAGACACACACAATGAAAAGTTGTTCTAGATGAAGAATTTGAACAAAATAATGATGAAGAATAGAGAACCACCAAAATTTTTTATGCACATTGTATGAGATGAGCACCAGAGTTTTTTATGTATATTATATGAGATGAACAGGTTGCTATATGATTTTTTTTCATATTAATAAAATAATTTATCTGGCAAAAAAATTTGTAATTAGTGTATTTCAATTCTATTATTTTTTTGTAATTTTTTAAAACTTTCTCTTATTTTATTATTTTTTTCAAATTTCTTTATAATTTTTAATTTTAAAATTTAAACAAAAATTTGAATTTAAAAAAATATTAAAAATGTCGAGACGAGTTCAACCAATCTCGACGGATTCGAATAATAAATTGAGTCCAATTCATTACTCGAATATTCGACTCATCTCATCAAATTGATGAGACGGGCACTGATTCGTTCTCCTGACGGGACAAATAAACCCGATTTGCCCCAATTAGTCATTCCTCTGTCCATGAGAAAAATGAAAGTACAGAAGATATCAGCGGTAGAATTTGACAGAAAAAAGGGTTAAAAAGAGCCATGCCCAGCCGCCCCTTGTTTCTTCGTTGCAATCAAGAGGTTTCCTCTTTTTGCGTAATTTTAGTGGGTCTTGCGTATTGTGGAGGGCCTGGTTTCTAGACGTGAATTCAATCAGCCTCCTCACCGTCCACCCACCCACCCACGCACCCAGCTCAAGTTGCATTCAATGAGGCCCCAGCTCTCTAATTCTTCGAAAGTGCCCGTCAACCGCTCAAGATAATGTCTCAGAGAGCGGTGTCCACACAGAGGCGCCTGCACACTGTTTGCATAAATGCGGCCAGCGCTTCTAGTTGTGGTATAGAAATTGGATGGACGAGACCAAACCCAATATCATTGCTCAGGCCCTCGCTTGCAATGAGGCCAGGCCCTCAGTTTGCCCATTCAGCATCAAAGATGTCAATTGGTGATTCAATGGTAGCTGTTAGCTAGCTTGAACTTGCAGAGTTTGTCCTTAATTTTTAAAATTTTTTCTCTTACTTCAGATTATGCATGCATCCAACAACTTGGCCATCTACAATGCTGGGTTTGTTGACAAAATCTCTAACGCTCCCACATATCCAAAATTTAATTGAATGGATCAGGCCTTAGAGGTTAGCTCTTTCCTCTATCCCATCACTGAAACAATGATCCCTTGACTGGTGAAAATTTTTTTGCGCACCGGTATGGTGATGGCGGGCCCCACTCACCCCAACCAACGGCTCGCGGTGACCACGGTGAGCAAAAAAGTTCTCTTAGGGGCTGTTTGTTTCGTCATAAAAGTCTGTAATTCGTGAATGACTTACAACCTAATTACAATTATGACATTTGTTTGGATCGTAATTCGTAAGTGACTTACGCAACTCAATTAGCACTCACTTTCAACCCAATTATCACTTACTTACAGCTCACTTACAGTTAATTTTGTGGTCATATAAATTTGTATTATTTATTTATGTTAATATTAATTTTTTAATATTTATCATTTTTAGTATTTATATACAATATTAAAACTTTTTAAATCACAAAATAGTTAATTTTGTGATCAACTTTTCCACTTACGACTTACACATTACGACAACCAAATATCGTAAAAAATAATACACTTTCCCACTTACAACTTTATATTACCAACCAATCACCGTAAAACTTACGTGCATGTAACTTATTTACAATTGTAAAAGACTTTGCCAATTACGGCCAATTATGACAACCAAACTGAGCCTTAACTGGTCCTATATATGGCAGTGTACTCTTCTCTGTCAACTTGCATTCTTCACTAACAATATAATCATTGTATCATTGTTTGTTAGTTCGAATATGCATCTCTCTTCTGTTCACACTTTACTCCTAGCTGTTACTTCTGTTTGGTTTGTGTTGGCACTGGCAGGGGCTCGGACGCAGAGGGCGAACGGGACGGGCCCTGCATTTCCGGCAATGTTCGCATTTGGGGACTCCATCTTGGACACTGGTAACAACAATCAGCTGCTCAGCATTGCCAAGAGCAACTTCCCTCCTTATGGCAAGGATTTCATTGGACACCAGCCAACTGGGAGGTTCAGCAATGGAAAGGTCCCTTCAGATTTTCTAGGTGACATCTCTCTCTTTCTTCTTCAGTTTGCATCGGCTCCGACTACTGCTTGACTGATCCTAGATTGCATTCCACAATGTCATAAGCTTGAACTTGTTTTGTACAAGTTTGAATAAGGGCCTTGCATATTGTTAGTGCCATGAGCTTGTTGATATTTATATGCTGAACTCTTTATTCCACATTATTTTGGGCAGATTTGTATTTTTTTTTCTTTTTTTGGAAACATACATACTACTTTAGTGATAACTCTTTAGGGCTAAAAAATGTGATTGCATTTGACTAACATCTCATGGTTTATGAATGTTCTCAAAACTCATCTTATCTGTCTATTTAAATCCGACAGTATAGGATTTTTTTTTTTTTTAATAGTAAATAAGAGTGCACAATATTTCAAATTTTTATATATTTTTAAAATTTTAAATTCTTGTGTGATTATTCAACTTCATATTTGATTACTTTAGAAAATCTTAATTAATGCATGACTTCTAGTCATTTACTAGCCATATGTTGCTTCTTAAGGCTAACTTTTTAGACCCACGCTAGCTTTCGAATCCATCATTTTCTAAATACAAACTATTAAAACCTTACAAAATTATAATAGAAACCATTATAATTAAAAAAAAAAAATTCTGTCCTCAATACCTAATGCTCACCATTCTGCCGGAATGCATGTGTGGAAAAAAAAAAAATCTAGTGCTACTTGACACATCCGTTCCAAAACTCTTGGCTGACACATTTTTTTTGTTGAATTTTTGCCCATTCTTGTATAGTTTACTTTGTAACCGGAGCGCGCACACACACTCTTGTGGAAACTAACCACAAATCCCTGAGTACTATCTGCCCACTAAAGAGTGACAGGTTTCATACACAGCAATTGGGGGATGGAGATCACATTTTTTTTCCTCTAGTAGTTAGAAATAATGAGGAAAAGTTAGATTATATTTTTTCCCCGTTATGTTTATTATATGCCTAATCAAATAAAGGTCAGATCCTTGACATTGAGGAGGGAAATATATTATTGGGAGAATGCGTGATGAACCTGTTAGACTTATTTTGTTTTATAGTCTAACTTATTTTTGGGTCTACTCAAGTCAATTGGATATTTGCACCCGCCCACTTAACCTATGTTGTTTGACCCAATAAAGAATTGATCAAACCTAAATGGTTTGGGTCTAGACACGTTTTCAATTACACTTAGCCATGAGTGTATTTAAATTAGAATGTGGGACTCATCTACACGTGTGAAACTCGTGTTATAAATCAAGGGCCTAGATCTATGATGAGTTGAACTAGGGTTTCTTGATGCTATATATATCATGAGTAGGGTTCCCTCTCCACCAACAAGAATAATCATCTCTCTCTTAGAGGCCTCTCATCTCCTCTAAGGATAAAGAAGAGAACTTGGTGGTTGGAGAGAAGAATCCTCTCCCTCAACTCCGGCGCCTTCGAGATCGTGCAATATTCCGCATCCTCGCGATGGAATCAGGTATGCCTAAAACCCTCCGTAGATCTTGCATAGAATAAATTTTTTGATCTAACAATTGGTATCAGAGCCTCCTCTTTATCAGATCATAGGTATCTACAGAAATTATGATCTCGATTTATAAATATCATAAAAATATCTCCTTTGATTCAATAAATATTTTTGTGTCTCATATGTTGGATCAAAAGATTAAAAGGAGTAATTTTTATTGAATTTAACATGTATATATTTTTATGAAATTTTTGATTTGTGTGTTATTCTAGATTTAAATAAATAAATAAAAAAAAAGGGGGGGCAGCAGTCGGCTGCATGCAAGCAATTTGCATGCAGCAAAGATTTTTATTAAAAAAAAAAAAAAAAAATTTTGTTGCTGGACGCATGCATGCAGGAGAGCCTTCCCTGCATGCATGACAGGCTGTTGAATTAAAAAAAAAAAAAAAAAAGATTAGTTGCATGCGCTGGAGCTTCTAGCGCATGCACATTAAAAAAAAAAAAAAAACCCACATTCAGTGCACGCATGCACCTGCATGCGTGCGGCCCCTTGAGGGTGGGCAACAGCCGCCGACCACCATGGGCCGGCGACTAGAAGGGCAAATTTCTTTTTTTTTGGGAGTTAGGGTTTCCTTAATTTGAGATTATGAGATTAATTAAGATTAAAAATTTAGAGATTGAATTTTACTCTAATAAGGAAACTTACTCCTAATTAATCTCATATTAAATTTCAATTGGGATTGTTGAGATTGATTTGGGTATTATGATTGAGATATAATTCTAGTCTATTAAGGATATTTTGGGATAGAATTCTACTCAAATAAAGAAACCTAATCCCAATCAATCTCACATAAAGCTAATTGGGTTTTTATTCAGTTTATTTAAACCCAGCCCAATAAGAAAGGAAACCAATAACTTAACCATTACGGGTCGGGTCTGATTCAGACCCGATAAGCACTGCAGACCCGTTTTGCCAATAGAAACTTCAATTAGCCGTTACGGGCTCATACGACCTCTGTTTTGGGCATGTAAACAGCCGTTTCGAAGCTCTTGACGAGCACTACAGTATTACAGGAACTATACATGACAAAACAGTAGTTAGTTGACATAAAGAAGGCATTGAAGTGTTTGTTTATCATGGTTATGTGTACCTTTACATGCTTCCGCTTTATCATCAATATTTTATTGCTTATATTATCTTGCATGATGAATATTGGTGTTTATTACAGTTAATAACACACAGATAAAGATATATACATGTTCAAACTAAAGAATTTATAAAAGAGCTTATTTAATTGCGTATGTAGTTCATGCGGACAATAGCCGGCCCAAAGGAAGACTATTGTTTGGCCGAATTATGTACGGCTTTGGATACTTGATGTGGTTAATACAAGTGGGAGAACCTTGATGTGTGGTAATCGGCCCAAAGGAAGGTTGTCACACTATTGGCCCATATTGCATTACCCTCATCAACTAGTCCGATGGCGGAACAAGAATATAGATGCATAAATTTGTGTGGCCCATGCGTGTGGCAATCGGCCCAAAGGAAGGTTGTCATTATGGCCGGGTCATTACATATATTATATGGCCAATATAGATTACTTAAACTTTAGCACCAATCCTATAAAGTGACAGTCGGCCCAAAGGAAGGTTGTTCTCTTACATAGGACCTAGACTTTAGGATATCTATATTGGGCCAGTACAGTGTTGGCATATAGAGACACAACTTGTTCTGAAAGTTTAACCGGCAGCTCTATCGGTTAAACTGGTTGCATTTTCTGAAATTCATTTTTTATGGCTATTACAGTAGAATTTTATTAAATGCAATGTTTATGTTAAATTGATGAGAAATTGTACACTTATGTAGTTTAAATTGAATGGTACAAACTTTAACAAGTGGTAAGACCATGTAAATGATCGTTCTTGAATTCATGCACCTAGAGTACACCTTAAAGATTGATGGATCTCTACTATCACTAATAAAAGTTCAGTAAAGAAAAGGTCAATTATGGTAAGTGGGAGAGATCTTACAAGATGTGTCTAATGGTCATAAAGTACACTATTCTTATAACTATTAGGGGTTCTATACCTGATAAAGTCAGTGCTCACTTAGCATCCAGGGTAAACTTCTAATAAGAAAAGGAAACGTGAAACTAAAGGGAGGAACATAAACACCACTACAGTGGCTGATCCTAAGTGGCAAAAGTGCAGAAAAAGTAGCCTAAGGTCATTGCATACTTCTTCTGTAAGAAAGTAAGCCACTTAAGTAGGAATGCATAAAGTATCAGAAATGGCTATTTAGTGGGTATATCTCATATTTATGTTTGTTTTGAGATTAATTTAGCTTTAGTGCCACTTTATAAATTATGAATAGATAATTCACATAAGCAATTCAATGCGGAACTTCCAAACCCAAAAGAGGCCCAGCCCAGCTGAGCGATACGTATACATGGGTGATGGAAATAAAGTTGCAATTAAAGCTATTGGAGTTTGTAGGCTTAAATTAGATTCTGGCTTTTGGTTTTAGATTTGGATGAGACTTTATATGTACCGTCCTTTTAGGCGGAATCATATTTCTATTTCATTTGTTAGACAGATCTAGTTTTACTGTCACTCTTGATAATGAAATGCTTAGTCTACTTTCCAAACCTAAAGTTGTTGGTACTAGAATTCTGATTGATGGTTATATAAATTGAAACTTCATGCTTTATATACTGAGTCTCTATATGTGAATGACATAGGCACTAAGCGAAAATTAATTAAAGAAACATTAGAAAGTTTGGTACTAGACGAAGTTCAGATGTCTTAATTTGGTGTATACAGACATTTGTGGTCCATTCCCTACAGCTTCTTGGAATGGTCATGAATATTTCATCACTTTTACAGACAATTACTCTCGTTATAGGTACCTACACTTGTTCCATGAGAAATCCCAATCATTGGACATGTTTAAAGCCGTTAGATCTGATCATGGTGGTGAGTACTATGACAGATATGACGAATCAGGTAAATATCCAGAATCATTTGTCAATTTCTGAAAGAGTGGTATTATCGCTTAGTACACCATATCAGGGACACCTCGTCAAAATGGTATTGCTGAGAGATAAAATCACACATTAAAGGATATGGTTGGGAGTATGACAGCTCACACTACTCTACCAAAGTCATTATATAGTGAAGCCTTAAAAATGATTGTCACCTCCTTAATAGAGTACCTATCAAAACAGTAACTAAAACCCTATATGAGTTATGGACTGAGAAATCTCTCAGTATTAGGCATCTATATGTTTGGGGTTGTCCAGCGGAAGCTCGGCCATATATACCATATGAGAAGAAGTTGGACTCAATGACAGTTAGTTGTTTATTCGTAGGGTATTCTGAGAGGTATAAAGGCTTTAAGTTTTATTGTCCCTCCACTAAGAACATAAAGACGGATTGCTAAATTTTTTTTGAGAATATTCAGAACAGTGGGAGTCAACTACATAAAGATTTCATATTTAAGGAAGAACATATTGTTATACCCATGACAAATTGTTCTAAATGATAAAGTAGTTGTTCCACTTCAAGATGAAAATACAGTTGCATCCTTACAAGATACATATACAGTTCATCCTGAAGTAGATCACGCTGGTGAGGTAGAACCTGAAAATTCTCAACCACAAGTGCCAAGGAGATCAACTAGGAAGAGGAGATCAGTCATTACAAATGACTATATTATTTATCTCCAATAGCATGAGTTTGACATAAGGCTAGAGGATGACCCCGCATTCTTAAATGAGGCCAAACTCAACATTCACTCCAATAAGTGGTTAAATGCCATGAAAGATGAGTTAAAATCCATAAAGGACAATGATGTTTGGGATTTAGTAGAATTGCCTGAAGGAAAGAAACCGACTGGTTGTAAATGAGTATTCAAAACCAAGCGGGATTCGAAAGGTAATGTCGAAAGGTATAAGGCACATCTTGTCACAAAGGGATTCACTCAAAAAAAAAAAAAAAAAAAAGGCATTGACTATAAGGAGACTTTCTCCCTAGTTTTTCATTAAGCATTCTTTGAAGATTATTATGGCACTGGTGGTTCACTTTGACCTGAACTTATACCAAATGGATGTTAAGATTGTCTTTCTTAATGGTAGCATTGAGAAGAAATTTATATGGTGCAACCATAAAGTTTTAAAGTGAAAGTTTCATAATATTTGTTTGCAAATTAAAGAAATCCATTTATGATTTAAAGCAAGCATCCCGTCAATAGTATTTGAAATTTGATCAAGTAATATCCGACTTTGATTTAAGGAAAATATAGTTGATCAATGCATTTACCATAAATTTAAAGGGAGTAGATTTATATTTCTTGTGCTATATGTGGATGACATTCTATTAGTAAGTAACGATATAGATCTTCTACTTGAGATCAAGAGTTTTCTCTCAAAGAACTTTGAGATGAAAGATCTTGGAAAAGCTTCTTTTGTGATAGGCATCCAGATTCAACGTGACAGGACACGTGGAATATTAGGTTTATCACAAAAGCCCTATATCGATAAGGTACTAGATAGATGTGGCATGAAGAATTGCTCTAAGGGAGATAAGTTGAGTTTACTCTAATGTCTCAAGAACGATCTACAGAAAGAGCAAATGAAAGACATTCCATATGCATTGGCGGTTGGATGTTTGATGTGTGCTCAAGTTTGTACCCATTCAGAATAGCATATACCATTGAGAAACTTGACAGAAACTTGATCAATCATGGGATTGATCTCTGGAAGACTGTCAAGAAGGTTATGCGATATCAATAAAAGACTACATGAAATCTGATCAGTTGCAGCTGATCGGATACACAGATTCAGATTATGCTGTATGTATCGACAATAGGAAGTCCACTTCATGTTATATTTTCCTTATTGTAGGAAGATGGTGGATTTAGTCGAGAGGCCATTACAGCTACACTGTGACAATAAGAGCTATAAAGCTTTACTGCAATAGTGACAAGAGTTCAGTAAAGTCGAAGCATATCGACATCAAGTTTCTTGTCATCAATGATAAAGTTCAGAATCATATTTTGTCTGTTTGATAGTGATGACACTATTCTTAACATTACAGATCCACTCATTAAAGGACTTTCACCTAAAGTATTCTTAGAGCATATTGCTCATATGGGGATGACTAGTCATTATGATATCCTGATTTTGTGGGAGTGGATAATTTTATGTAACAGACATTACTTCTAAGTGCACTTTATGGATATTTGTTGATTCTGATAAATAAATTTATTAACTGCTTTTCTTAAAGTTTACTTTTACGCATTTGAGTTTGTTGAATTAGCAGTTAGACTCGTTGGAGTCATAAAGTGAGACTCGTTGGAGTCATAAGGCTAGACTCGTTGGAGTCATAAAGTGGAAACCAGTTGGAATTGTACCTTATTTGATCAGAGGACATTTCCATGCCACACGTCCACATTTGATCTATGTCGTTAGGGGTTCTGAAACTTGTGATGTGGAAGGTCCTACCTCGATTATACAGAAGGTAACGATCGCCATGTTCGGTGGCAGGACTCTTAATGGACCAGATTGTTTTGAAACGTGGTTTGTCGGCGGTTAAAGTTTTGACGTCATAAAGTTATGCATAATATCTATTCAGTATGACTTGCTTGGCCCAAGTGGGAGATTGTTAGACTTATTTTGTTTTATAGTCTAACTTATTTTTGGGTCTACTCAAGTCAATTGGATATTTGCACCCGCCCACTTAACCTATGTTGTTTGACCCAATAAAGAATTGATCAAACCTAAATGGTTTGGGTCTAGACACGTTTTCAATTACACTTAGCCATGAGTGTATTTAAATTAGAATGTGGGACTCATCTACACGTGTGGAACTCGTGTTATAAATCAAGGGCCTACATCTATGATGAGTTGAACTAGGGTTTCTTGATGCTATATATATCATGAGTAGGGTTCCCTCTCCACCAACAAGAATAATCATCTCTCTCTTAGAGGCCTCTCATCTCCTCTAAGGATAAAGAAGAGAACTTGGTGGTTGGAGAGAAGAATCCTCTCCCTCAACTCCGGCGCCTTCGAGATCGTGCAATATTCCGCATCCTCGCGATGGAATCAGGTATGCCTAAAACCCTCCTTCCTTTGATCATGATAAAGAGGCTTATGTAGATCTTGCATAGAATAAATTTTTTGATCTAACAGAACCTACATGGCCTTGAGATTTACAAGATTCTTGTGCACATCAGAGAACATAAAATAGGAAAGAGAAAAGATTAGAAATGAGTGTTGTTCACGGATAGGGGGGAAAAATGGACTGCGGTGTTCATTGGGACATCAAGAACAGATTGCCGTCCTTAATGAGAAAGACCTAAGTCATGTCATGCCTAATAATTAGTTATATTTATATTAGGTGACATGGGTTCGTGGTGGTAGGAGATGAAGGTATCAATCAGGCTACGCTAAGTGTCATATAAATTATATAAATATATATTCTCAAGACATTTCCTGTCTAATGATGGATGGACTAAATCCTTGTTGACCAATAACTCATACTGTTGATTTCTCTACATGTCATGGTGGGAGCATCTTGCATCCATTAGGCATCAAGTTGGTTTCTGTCTAGCAAACACCTTAGGTTTATATGAGTTCCAGACGTGTTAGCCAAATCCATCTCCAATTATGGGCCTTTGCACCTGAAAAACTAGTATCAGACTCCATGGATTCGATGGTCCTTGGTTATTGATGCTTGTGCTACTTTGTGACTCTGTTCACTTAGGTTAGACCTCAAGGTAGAACGTACATGTTATCACATTTGGCTCTTTAGTTTGACATGGTCCACCACAGATTAGGGTTCTCTTCGGCGCTCATTTTTGTCGCATTTGCCTCTAGTGCGACTTGGTTCGAAAAGTGTTTCCGCAACTATTTCCATTAGCCGTTGAATTAGCGATTTGGGTTTGACTGGACCGAGCAAATTGGAGATTTGTTGAGAGTGTCTCGCATTTATTCAACATCAAGTGAGTTTGATCTAATATTGGAAAGAGAGTAAGATGGATAAATGGTTAGATATGTTTGGAATCATGCCTCAAGTTTAATCTTTTTAAGTCAATAAGGGTTCCGATGCTATTAAGCCAAATCCATCTCCATTCATTGGCCCTTGTACCTAACACTTTGAGACGGTATGCAGGTTCATATAGAAAGCTATTTTATCTGTCTTGCAAGTTATAGCATAACTTATAGACACTTATTTCATTTTTTGCAAGCTGCACAATCATTGTGCATCTAATAAGTATGAACATGGACATGGGACACTGGTATGACACAGACAAGGACACAAGATACGACAATTTCTTAAAATGTAGGACACAAGGACACGGCGATATGACACTAAAATATGCATATAAATAATAATAATCTGTGTATATAAATGCGTGATTATATCTTTGCATTCAAAAGATCATACACATTGTTCAATATTTCTAATTTCTTATATTGAAGCATATTAAACTTATCATAGTTTTATATAAGTTATATTTTGATAGAATTTTTGTTTTACTGAAGTACAGTTTTTGATACATAAGAAAAAAATAAATACAACAACTAAGCCATTTGTCCTAAGTATTTGGTGTAGGCTACATGAACCAAAAGAGAATTACACCGAATCAGGCACACGGATCAGCTTTCTCCACTTATTCTTATCGAGTAATATGCCTTCACTAAGACCTTTTGCCTCTATATCTTGTCGTATTACCTCCATCTATGTTTTCTTCGGTCTCCCCTGTGCTCTTTTAACTTACCCTAATTTGATACACTCTACTCGCCGGACTGGCGCATCTGTAGGTTTACGTCGCACATGACCAAACCATCGTAGGCGGTTTTCTCTCGTCTTCTCTTCTATAGAGGCTACGCCTATCTTAATACAAATATCCTCATTCTCACCTTATCTCTCCTCGTATTACCACACATTCAATGAAACACGTGCATCTCTGCTATACTCACTTCTGGGTATGATATCTCTTTATAGCTCAACATTCTGTATCATATAACAAAACCGGCCTAATAGCAGTCTGATAAAACTTTTTCATCAGCCATAACAGAATATTGCGATCACATAAAACTCTTGTTGCGCTCCTCCATTTCAACCAGCCGGCTTGAATCTTATGGTTAACATCACTATTGAATTCCCCATCCTTTTGGATAATGAAACCCAAGTACTTAAAATGACTGCTCATCGGTATTTCTTGACCATCTAGTATCACAATACTATAATCTCAGATTTCCTGTTTACTGAATTTACACTCTATATGCTCTGTTTTGGCCCTAATTAATCTAAAACCTCGAGATTCTAGAGTTTGCCTCCATAACTCCAATTTTGTATTTACTCCAGCTCTCGTTTCATTGACTAGGACAATATCATCAGTAAATAGCATACACCACGGAAGAAAAAAATAAATAAATATCTCAAATATGTAACGTGAACAACGAAGTATAAGAAAATATAAAACATGTGTCTAGGAAGTGCCCAACAAGTGTTATAAATTAAAAAATATGTATATGTTTGAGGATAAGTTTGAGAATTGTTTAAGAGGTGTTCAAGGAAGTGTTGGAGTGTCCAACATGGGTGTTGGAATGTCTGACACGAGTATGGTTTCATAATAAAAGTAACCATTCTATATATGTGTGCATTATTTTACACCACCTACAGACATGCTTAGATGGTACAGGCTTTACTTGAAGATGTCACATGTTCAAGAATTGAGAGTTACACATAACGAGAATTTCCTCCCCATAAGATGGGAGAGTGGGATTTCTGAACTTTAACTTCAGTGTGCATTATTTCACTTTAGATGGTACAAGAGTACGAGGTTATTGGTGTTTTCCTTCATATAAATGCACTACTACAAAATTTTAATGGAATATTTTGACTTCATTGCACTTTTGAATTTTAGCTTCAAAGCTAGGCATAAAGGAGGAATTACCAGCCTATCTCAGCCAAAAACTAAGCAGTGAAGACCTTCTTACTGGTGTCTGCTTTGCCTCTGCTTCATCCGGATATGACCGTCTCACATCTGAAATATCGGTACCTTGTTGAGAGAATCAACATTCTCCTATTATAATACTTCATGTTACCTGTTTTTTTTCCTACCGGCATCCGTATCACTAGTTTCTTGTGATTCCAGTCAGTGATCTCTATTCAAGATCAACTGGAGCTGTTCAAGGATTACAAACAGAAGCTGCAGGCAACTACAGACTCAGGAAGAGCTGCAATGCTCATCAGAGAGAGTTTCTACCTTGTTTGTTCGGGAACCAATGACTTCACAAATACCTATTTTAGCACTCCCCTGAGAAGGGCACATTATGATATGCCTGCATATGCCAGTTTCTTGGCTAATTTAGCTGCCACCTTTATTGAGGTAAATTATAGTATCTAAAACTTCTACGCATTTTCCTGATTATTCTCACCTCATCGATGATGGCTTTAACCTTGAACATACTAGCAGTTGATGAGTATCTAATTGGAAATGCATTTTGGCAAAGTTTTTTTTGGTGACCCGCATCTAATCTTCATTATAATTGATATCTAAATTGACTATGCTCCTCTATGAGTAGGCAATCATTTTCGTATCTGCTTGCTTATTTTCATTTTTTTGGTAGAAGCAGCCCACAATGACAGCTGTGGAAGACTATCTAGGATAACATCCTTCACAAAACATGTGACACAAATTCTGCCAATTTCATGTCAGAATGGGCTGATTACAAACCAAAGAGGACCTAATGCCAGTATTATTTGCTAGACCATGTAGTTTATCTCTATACTATATCACTAACTTCTGCATAACTAAGTATCTAACATCGAAGCCTTCTCGTGAAACTTATTAGGTTTGGGTTAAATAAGATCAGTCTCATAGTTTGAGAATATATCATGAAGGTACTATTAGCTTTTCAAATAATTTTTTGCTCCTCACATGGCTCCATCTTTGTCAATAAGCCTATTGCAATTGGTTGTCAAAACAGTGTCCAAATCTTCATTTTTCTCATCTTTAGGAAATTTGATGGATGAATAGCACAGAAGAAGTTGTCCTGCAAGAGGCCTGCAAAAAGTGATGTCAGAATGCAACTGAGCTGCACCTAATTTGTTATGTAGGAATATCATAACACAGCAGAAGGCATAAATTGGAGTAGATCTTGATATGTGGTTCTAATGCACTAGTTTTGATTAGTCTTGAGTTTCTTAACTCTTGATATGTGGTTGCTTATACCTTTTATAGCTCAACTTAACTCTATGTTCCTGGCCCATTTTCCAAATTTAGAGGACAAATTCCTGTAGATAACTCATATTACTTGTTCTCATGTACCTCGAACATAACACTGAAAACCCTTCAAGTCCAAATGGTTTAGCGACATCTTATTATCAGCAAATGAGGCAGCCGTAAAACGAACTTTTGATTTATAAAAATTTGCATTCTGCTTATGGTATTCCCAAGCTCTCTTAGGTTTCATGGAGCTTGGGACTTTTTCTTTACCACTTCCTTCACATGGATCGAAGTAGCCACTAGTTGGCGTTGGTTCCAAGGATCCATAAATTTCTGGACTTGAAGACAACCTGCCATCATCATATTTTTTATGTGAAATGTGTACGCGTGCAATACAATGAGTGATATGATTGAATTTTGTAATGTTTCACCAAAATTATGATCTTCGGTAAGAAAATAATTTTAAACATGTAATTTTGGACATATGGATTTAAATAAAATTGCAAGTGCAGGTTGAACCATTTTAATCTCAAATAAATTAAGACAGACACTCAATTATGCTGGCAACAATTATACGATCAATATTAACTATCAGCAATTATAGTTGTATCAGATTCACACAATTTCACAAGTATCTGTGACAACATGAAGTATTGATAATATTCTAGAGATAGTATTATCGAAACCTTTCAATAATTGATCGTGTTAGCGTTGTTTCCATGAATTCAAGGCTTCGAGAACGACTTGAATCGGATTTCCAATGGCTGAGGAATGGCTGAAAAACTAAACTTGATGCTTAACGGGGTGTTCTATTGCCCACGGGTCTACGCTGTTAAAGTGGAGCGGGCCTGATCCTGATCTGCAGTGTAATTGTGGGTCGGATTAGGTGCTAACGGGTCAGGTTGACTCTGCAGTGGATCAAGTCGTGCTGCTAGCAGGTTGGGTTGACTTTTTACTCTGAATCAGGTCGGATCTGTCTGAGAAATCGGGTGAGTCTAGACAGAATACCTGGACTCAAATTGGGTTTAGCCTCACATCGTGCAAAAGGAGGAGCGATCAGTAGATTTAGCGTTGACGAGGAGAGGCACGATGGCCCTCGCGGCGAAGACAATGGTGGCGGATGGGACCAGACTCAACTTTGAAGGATCTGCTGATGGTTGCGACGACAAGAGAAATCTGGGTAGGAGGAAGTCGGGGAAGAAGAGGAGGTGCGGGTGTTGCTGCTGAGGTCATTGGTTTATGTCGAGATCCTGGTTTGAAGATTTGTTGTCGTGGTCGAGCGTTGTTGGGTTTGCTCGATCCAAGGGGAAGAAGACAAACATGAAAGAGACGACGACAACTAAGGGTGCAGGCAAGGGGGAGGAGAGAAGAAGCGATGTCGGGGAGGGGGTAGGAGAGGGGAGATGGCTGCGGGGTTGCAGGTTGTTGCGGCGAAGGCTGTGGGACAGCAAGTGACGGGACAAAGAGTAGGGTGTGGGCGCGAGGAGAGAGAAAGGAGAGGCGGTGCGGGGCGAAGCAAACGAGGAGAAAGGCGGCAGGGTAGGGAGAGGTTGGGTTAGGGTTTGGGTTTGCTTGAGTAGGGAGATAGTAAGTTTTGTGATTTTTTATGATTTTCGGGAAATTTGAATCATGGCAGTTTTTAGAGTTTGTAGTAAGGTTTGGTTCTATAGTTTTGAAGTAGGGTTTTGTGAAGAGGAGGAAGTGGAGATATTGATGGTGGAGGGGGATAAGCTAGTTAGGGGTTCACCCTCCTAAACTAGAGCTAGTTAGGTTTCACATTTATAAACTAGGGTTTCTCTATAGTTTTACACTTTTAAGAGAGAATTTGAGAGAGAGATCAATCACTCACAAATATTTTTTTATCAAATAATTCAGCATTCATCATTAATTTTTCTAATTAGTAAAAGAGCATTTATATAGTCTTTACAAAATTCAAATACTATATTACAACTCATGTGGGACTAAACTTCAAAAGAAAGAAAACAACTACTAAAGAAATGCAAAAATAAAATAGAACAAAATACATGAGTCCTTGAACCACATCAAAGCGATGCGTCTTCGCCTTCGCTGATACACGCATCAAGGCCTCCGCATCAATATTACCCTACACGTCTAAACTCTGCAGCCCCCGCCTGAATTGAACCTGGACATCCTGCATGTATCTCAAGTGGATCATCTACCTTCTCTTGTCATTGTTCTTGAAATCCATTCTTCTATTGGCAGTTCAGTGATTTATCTGTAAGGTCAATAAAGGAATGGAATATGTTCATGTTGTCTTGAACGTGACATCATTAATAGAGATGTACAAAAATGGGTGAGAGCTCAGATCCTCAATTCATTGATGAGGAAACAAGACCATAGCCTTCAACCTGAGTATGATCGATCTTCATATGTAGTAAATGCTATTATGCGTTTCAACCTATAGGAAAAGGGGACGGATAAAGTAATTTAGCAGCACAACAACGACAACAATAACAACGAGGACTTTATCCCAAATCTATAGGGTCATCCCAACATTAATGGTAACTTTGATGTACTTGAAGTTTTTGAGCATGCATAGTCAGATATACGCATTCTACATGACTATAGATTTTAATTTAGTCCTTAAGGCATATGCTATGTCATGTTCTTGTTACTAAAGGTATATAGACTGAGTTCTTTTGTAGTCCATACTGTTTTTATGTGTTAAATATTGGTCTTGCATAAAATTGATAGGAAAAAGAAATATTTTTGTTATGTTCCAAGTGCTTATTCACATCTTTTCATATTAAATACCGTTATGCAGTCTGTATATTGACAACCAAGGTATACTAGTTCCAAACAAAAAAATATTATACATTTTGACCCAGTTAGTTATTATGTTTGAACCAAACTGCATACATCCAGATCAGATTATTTCACTATTGTGCTACATAATTATCTTTTGCATGGAACTGGTGGGTTGCAGCCCAAATGCAATAACATGTCCTTCACAATTCCAAAAAATTTCTGATATGGCACCGAGCACATTTAAGCACGTACAAAAATATTATAGCACGTAGCAACACTAGCATGTTCCAGAATTTGCTTTCAAAAGTTTGCTAGATCATATTGTACTACTATTTTTTCATGGTCGTTAATTTTTTGTTTTTTCAGGACTTATACAACTTGGGTGCACGCAAAATTGTTGTTATTGGGCTTCCTCCTTTTGGATGTCTACCATCCCAGAGAACTCTTGCTGGAGGGATACAAAGAGATTGCGTGTCTTTATATAACCAAGCGGCACAAAAGTATAATCTCAAACTATCAAGAAAGTTGTCAATGCTTCAGAAGAAGCTATCAGGTGCAACCATTGTTTATGGAGACATATACGAGAAGTTGCTTCATATTATTCAGCGCCCCTCAGATTATGGTAAGTTCATAATCACCATCGATGATACATCACTTGGCGGTAAATTCTCTGATTTATTTCTACACTAATATCTTGTATCATAAACTTTTGCAGGTTTTGTGGAATCGAAGAAGGGATGTTGTGGGACTGGAGAGTTTGAAAGTGGGCCATTATGTCATAGAAAATCAATTTTATGTGCTGATGATTCCAAGTATGTGTTTTGGGATAGTTTCCACCCTACAGAGAGGACATATGAGATTCTTGTAGATGAGCTTTTACAGGAACTTTTGCCACTCTTGTTATGAGTATGACTTTGTTATGTTCTCTTAGTTGTTGATGCAATATTCATCCTGAAATATTATCATTGCCTTTCCTACTTGTGAACTTCTTTTTTGAAAAAATATTGTATTGATCTGGGGAACAGATACCCGAAAAAAAAAATTTACAAGTGTGCCAAGGGAGGCCGGGGGAGCGAGGGGGTGCTCACCGGCGAAGGGGTGGCATGAGAGGGAAAGGAGGAGGAGGAGAAGAAGATATTTTGAGAGTTTTTGAATTTCTTGGACGTGCCTTTATTAAACTTTGAGGTGCCTTACTCCTGGAGGTGCCTTCGTCATTTTTTGGGGTGGCAATATCTGCTCCCATTGATCTGATATTCAAATTCCTTACAACTAGACACAAGACAGTTGCATTCTCCAAACTTTTTGGAGAGGTCACTTGACCCGAGATGAAACTTTTATGTGAGAAGGAAATATTGGAAAGTATTTGGCCTTCTGGAATTTGGAGGTGAACTACTCTAAAGATTCGTATAAAGCACTTATTGATGATTTTACTATTTTCTAAGCAAAACTCCAAATAAGAATTAGGTTTTGCTTGAAAAGATCGATATGAATCAGGGAGAAAATTAGGTTATGCTTGAAAACTTTGATGTCAAAAGGGAGGAAATTGAGGGCAGATGATGAAAACATATGACCTATGATAAGGTAAAAAAGTTAAGGACTATTATGAAACGTGGCTGCTTATCTTTACTATGCACCATTAATGAGTTTACTATGCGCTGATGTAAGCAATGACGCAAGCGTGCATAGTGACTGCATAGTACCCCAAAGTTTTCCTATAAATAGGCCCTTCCTGATTCATTTCAATGTACACACTTCAGAAATCAATAAGAATTCCTATTTCTAGTCTGTCTCTAAAATTCTCTGTTTTGGTGTTATATTTCTCGGAGTTTTACAACACGTTATCAGCACGATCACTCTAGCTCTGTCCCCAGCCTCTACCTCCGTCAGCTCAGGGAAAAAGTTCTACCACACAAGTCTCTGCCTCCATTAGCTTAAGGTAAAACTTGTCACGAGCCTCTACTTCTATTGCTCAAGGAAAAGTCCTATCACAAGTCTCAACATCTACCTCTACAATCTCAAGGTAAAATTGGCAAGTTACTATACTTATAATATTCGTATAACATCACTACTATAATGAAAGGAGGCTCTGCCACCTATTTATAGAAATGTGATGTGATTACGAAAAACTGGATTATTATATTAATTATGTTCATATAACACCACTACTATAATGAAAGGAGGCTCTGCCACCTATTTATAGTAAAGTGATGTGATTATGATATCTTTACTAACCTCTAATTTGATGCTTGCGTGGATTAAACCCCAAGCTACTAATATTGTATATTTTATTATTTTGTTATTTATATCTGTATAAACATCCACTGAAAGGTTTACCGAGTAGCGTGGTGTGACAATGTTTATTTCAATAATTATTGCTTTATTAATTATGTCTGCAAAACATCCACCAAGTAGAGTGGCGTGCCTATATTGTATCTCATAAATATATGTAGTACAATGCATTTATTTTATCATTTCCTTAATTACAATATTTAATTATATAAAACCAAATTGCTTTTCTCTCTCCCCAACGGCTATAAACCCCAACGGCTATAAAACGGCTAGTTTTCACCCTATAAATTAGTGAATTCTAAACCACATAACTCACTTCTCAATCTCTCTTCATTCTCAAAATTTTTCATCATCTCCAAAGGCTTTGTGTTCGAATTTTTCGCAAGATGCTTAGCCTATTTTTGAAGTTTATTATTGCCGTCATCATCATCAATACTTCTATCGTTTTTCTTGGAGATATGGATCCAAGTGAATTTTACCTGTACCTTTTAATTTTAATGTTCACCTTCCCTCTTTTGATTGTAGCTATTATGATTGACATGTAAGTTTTTCTATTTTATTGAGAAATAAAATGTTGTGATTCTAATTATTTTTATATTTTGTTATAGTTATCACCACGTCAAACTTTGCAAAGCTTGAGTTCATTCCACTTGATATCATGGGAAGGAATTATATGTCTTGGGTTATTGATATTGAGATGCATCTCGAGTCAATGGGTCTCACTGAAACTATTAAAGAAATAAACTCTACGTCGTCACAAGATAAGGTAAAGGCGACAATCTTTATCCGCAGACATCTTGATGAAAGTTTAAAATGTGAATATCTCACTGTAAGAGACCCAAGTGTCTTATGAAAAAATCTCAAAGAAATATTTGATCATCAAAAGAAAGTTGTGCTCCCTGCCACTCATGATGAACTGGAATGCTTTGCGCTTCCAAGATTTTAAGAAAATTAGCGATTATAACTCTGCAATGTTCAGAATAGTATCCCAATTGAAATTCTGTGGAGTAGATATCACAGATGAAGAAATGTTAGAGAAGACTTACTCCACATTTCATACATCTAATATAACACTGCAACAACAATATAGGTTGCGTGGTTTTAAGAAATATTCTGAACTAATTTCATCTCTTCTTATGGCAGAGAAAAATAATGAACTTTTGATCAAAAATCATCAGTCACGTCCTACTGGTTCAGCAGCATTTTCAGAAGCAAATGCTGCATTTTCTAAAAATTATGGACGAGGATATAATTATGGTCGTGGACGTGGTCGTGGCCGTGGCCGTGGACGTGGCCGTGGACGCGGTCGAAGTGATTTTACAACCCTTCACAGAATAACGCGATCCACAAGAAGCATCATGTAGAAAGACATGATAAAGGAAAAGATGTTCGTGAAAGTTCTCTTCAGAATCCTGAAGATTCCTGTTATAAATGTGGTTTCAAAGGACACTGGTCTCGAGTGTGCTGAGCACCGGAGCACCTTTGTAAGCTTTACAAGGCATTCTTGAAAGGAAAAGAGAAGGAAGTGAATTTCACTGAATAAGATGATCCTATGGATGATTCAACTCATCTTGATGCTTCAGATTTTACTGATGATTTTGCCGATCTCTGAACCCATCATGATTCTATAGATACTGGTGATAATTAAACATATGATTGTATTATCATATTTTGTTTTTTGTAATTTTCAAATTTATCTTTGAATGAAATATTTCACTTATAATAATATGTTTCAAATTTTATTCTCACCAAATTATTTATTTTGCATGAAGCTTGATATGGATTATTCTAATGATGAAGTCAAGATCAAAATTGGAGAGATTTGCATACCGGATAGTGGTACAACACATACTATTCTCAAACATAAAAGGTACTTCTCTGATTTAAAATCAATAAAGGCAATCATCAATACAATATCAGGTCATGTAGACTTGATTGAAGGGACTGGTAAAGCCAGCTTTATATTGCCAAATGGAACAAAGTTTTTCATAAAAGATGCTTTGTTTTCACCAAAATCCAAAAGAAATTTATTGAGTTTTAATGATATATATCTTCATGGATATGATACTCAGTCTGCAACTGAAGAAAAAATATGAAGTATACGTATCTTACTACTTATGTATCAGGAAAGAAGTGCATATTAGAAAAACTACCAAAGCTTTCCTCAGGATTGCATTATACATATATAAATGTGATAGAGTCACATATGATAGTTAAAGAAGATACAGAAACATTAACTCTGTGGCATGATCGTTTAGGTCATCCTAGTTCAATGATATTGCGAAGAATTATTGAGAATTCACATGGACATACATTAAAAGGCCAAAAGATCCTTCAAACTAGTGAAATTCCATGTGAGGCTTGTTCTCTAAGAAAATTAATCATGAGACCATCACCAGCCAAAATAAAAACAGAATCACCTACATTTCTTGAACGCATCTAAGGTGATATATGTGGGCCTATACACCCAATGTGTGGACCATTTCGGTATTTTATGGTGTTGATAGATGCCTCTAGTAGATGGTCACACGTTTGCTTATTATCAACTCGCAACGTGGCATTTGCGAGATTTCTTTCTCAGATAAATAGATTACGAGCACAATTCCCTGATTATACAATCAAGAAAGTTAGACTTGACAATGCTGGTGAGTTTACGTCTTAGGCTTTTAATGATTATTGTATGTCAATTGGAATAGTTGTTGAACATCCTGTTGCTCATGTACATACACAAAATGGTTTGACTGAGTCACTGATTAAGCGCCTCCAGCTTATTGCTAGACCATTAATAATGAGAACAAAACTTCTTATTTCTGTATGGGGTCATGCAGTTTTACATGCTGCATCATTAATTCGCATCAGACCAAGTGCATATCATGAATACTCCCCTCTACAATTAGCATTTGGTCAAGAACTAAATATTTCCCATCTTAGAATTTTTGGTTGTGCGGTTTATGTACCGATTGCTCCACCACAACGTACAAAGATGGGTCCTCAAAGAAGACTGGGAATATATGTCGGCTATGAATCTCCTTCTATTATAAGATATCTTGAGCCAAAAACTGGTGATGTTTTTACGGCTCGGTTTGCCGATTGTCACTTCAATGAGGCAATTTTCCCAGTACTAGGGGAGAAAAGAAACAGCTGGAGAAGGAGATTACATGGAGTGAACCATCCTTATTGCATCTTGATCCTCACACAAAACAATGTGAGACAGAAGTGCAAAAGATTATGCATTTACAAGAAATAGCCAATCAATTACCAGATGCGTTCACCGATTCGAAAAGAGTGACTAAATCATACATACCAGCTGTAAATGCTCCTGCTCGGATTGAAATCCCAAAAGGACAGTCTGAGAATGAAGTCACTAATGAGCCTAAGACACGCCTGAAGCGTGGTAGACCAATCGGTTCCAAAGATAAAAATTCTCGAAAAAGAAAAGGAGCAGATAAGCATGATGACCCCAATGTGCAAGAATGTGTTCCAGAAGAAATACAAAATAAGACAAATCAAGAGATGAAAAATCCTGAAGATATAGAAAATCATGAGATCTCTATTGATTATGTCAATACAGGAGGATTATAGAATCGCAATGAGATGAAAAATATGGATGAAATATTTTTCTATTCCGTAGCATGTGATATTGTTAACGGAAGTGAGGATCCTGAACCAAGATCCGTCACTGAATGTCAAAATAGACATGATTGGACAAAATAGAAAGACGCTATACAGGCTGAATTGAATTCGCTTAATAAGCGTAAAGTATTTGGACCTATTATTCTCACGTCTGAAGCCGTGAGACCAGTAGGATACAAATGGGTCTTTGTGCGAAAACGCAACGAGAAAAACGAGATTGTGGGTTATAAAGCTCGACTTATTGCTTAAGGTTTTTCGCAAAGACCTGGAATTGATTATGAAGAAACGTATTCTCCAGTAATGGATGCAATTACGTTTAGATATTTAATCAGCCTAGTAGTTTTTAAAAATTTAGAAATGCGTCTTATGGATGTTGTTACAGCTTATTTATATGGGTCGCTTGATAGCGATATTTATATGAAAATCCCTGAAGGATTTAAAATGTTTGAAGCATTAAGTTCAAAACCCAAAGAATTATATTCGATCAAATTACAAAGATCGTTATATGAGTTAAAACAATCAGGGCATGTGGTATAATCACTTAAGCGAGTATTTGTTAAAAAAAGGATATGTGAATAATCCTATATGCCCATATATTTTTATAATGAAAACAACATCCGGATTCATTATCATTGCTGTATATGTTGATGATTTAAATATCATTGGGACTCATAAAGAAGTCCTAGAAGCAATGATATATTTAAAGGATGAATTTGAAATGAAAGACCTTGGGAAAATCAAACATTGTATTGGTTTACAGATTGAGCACTTTCAAAGTGGAATACTTTTGCATCAATCAAATTATACTAAAAAGGTCTTAAAACGCTTTAACATGGATAAAACAAATCCTTTAAGCACTCCAATAGTTGTTAGATCATTGAATGTGAAAAAGGATCCATTTCGCCCTCGCGAAGATAATGAAGAGGTTCTTGGTCCTGAAGTACCATACCTAAGTGCAATTGGAGCTCTTATGTATCTAGCTAATTGTACCCGACCAGATATAGCATTTGCTACTAATTTATTAGTAAGATTTAGCTCATCTCCTACACGGAGACATTGGAATAGTATTAAACATATATTTTGTTATCTTCGAGGAACAACTAATTTTGATTTATCTTTTCCAGAGGATCAAAACAAGAAATAACTGGTTATGCAGATGCAGATTATTTATCAGATCCACATAAAAGCAGGTCTCAAACAGGATATGTGTTCACATGTGGAGGTGCAGCGATCTCTTGGCGTTCACAAAAGCAGGCACTTATTGCCACTTCTTCTAATCATGCTGAAGTCATAGCACTTCATGAAGCAAGTCGAGAATGTGTATGGCTAAGGTCTGTAACTCAACACATCCAAGAAACTTGTGCATTACCAGTCAACAGAGATCCAACAGTACTGTTTGAAGACAATGCTGCATGCGTCGCACAAATGAAGGAAGGATTCATCAAAAGTGACCGTACCAAGCATATACCCCCGAAGTTCTTCTCATTCAGCCAAGAGCTTGAAAAGGATAAGAAAATTAATATTCAGTATATCCGATTAAGTGATAATGGGGTAGATCTCTTTACAAAAGACACTTCCCTCTACAACTCTAAGAAAGCTTATTCATGATATGGGATGCGTCATAAGCGAGACTTATGAGGAAGAACTACTTATGTCAACTTGAAAGGGAGCTTACGTGGCTGCACTCTTTTTCCCTTACTATGGTTTTGTCCCACAGGGTTTTCCTAATAAGGTTTTTAACGAGGCAGCATAGAACACGTATACAGAGATGATGTACTCTTTTTCTCTTCGCTATGGTTTTATCCCACTGGGTTTCCTAGTAAGGTTTTTAATGAGACATCATGTATGGTTGGCAGTTAAGGGGGAGTGTTATGAAACGTGGCTGCCTACCTTTACTATGCACCATTAATGAGTTTATTATGCGCTGATGTAAGCGATGACGCAAGCGTGCATAGTGACTGCATAGTACCCCAAAGTTTTCCTATAAATAGGCCCTTCTTGATTCATTTCAATGTACACACTTCAAAAATCAATAAGAATTCCTACTTCTACTCTGTCTCTAAAATTCTCTATTTTGGTGTTATATTTCTCGTAGTTTTACAACAAGGACAATATATTTTCACTAGTATTGTGAGAGGAATTTTCCTTTCCCATCCTCCAGGAAGGGGCAGGTTCTTGGGGGATCCTTCCCCAAAGAATTTGTGTAGTCTCTTTCAGTCTTTTGTTTATTCTATTTGGGGATGACAAACTGGTATAAAACATTTACTCCAATCAATTGTGCTTAGATGTTATTTTTTTTAAAGATAAAATAGTGAGAACCCGGCTTTCATTAATATGAATTTAACGAAACAACCTTAAGAAAGAAGAGTACAGATTTATATAGAAACACTCATATACAAATTGCTTCATCCCCCCAAACTCAAAAAAAAAGTCACTGGAACGCTTTCAGCTCAGTCGTGACTTATCCCCTCCACTGTAGATACGTCATCTGCTGCTCGGATCCGTCCATCTCTTGACCGAACCTCCCACCAATGTCGTCACGACCAAAACACTCATACTTATCATGTGTTTTTGAACTCAAAACTTCTTATGGAAGCTAAAATTAAATGATCAAAGTAGATCACGGATTGTAGAACACAAATTTAAAATAGATTTTGGACTAGACTCCAATGGTTTTCCATTTAAAAAGAAATGGGCAGAGTTAAACCCCAACTTCTTTCTCCGATTTTGTTGACATTGGTGTGTTGGCTTTCATGTGTCGCCAACATCACAGGAATAAAATGTCCTCCTCCTTTTCTTCTATTTTCTTTTTTCTTTTCTTTTAAATTTGTTATTGTTGTCGTTTCTACTTCTGGGCATCTCCAATGTGCTTCCTAAACTTGATCTCCTCCAGTGTCGCGCTTGCAATGTCAAAAAGACATGTTGAAAGAGGCGGACCCGCCGGCGAGGTCCGCGGACGCTGGCCCGAGCATTAGGTAGCTCAGATCAGCCAAGTGTGAGTTATCACCTTTATCATCACTGACTCACTAATCAGTTGAGCTGGGTGGTAGTCGTTGGGACAGGAGAGGAGAGAAGGAGAGGGAGAGGATGAAAATAAGAGCAGAGTGCTTTAAGCCTCCCAACTGCTGTGCTTCATGAAAACAGTTAGAACTTATTGTTGAACTTGTCTTCACTGTCCCTGCACATTGGCTCTTTGGGGACCGAGTCTTCTTCCATTACTCATCTTTGGGGAGATTGGAGAACCGCTTCTTTCCCACAAAATGAGGTCAACAACTAGGATTGTGCCGTCAACGCAATCAACTGGTTGTTTGACAAGAGCGGAACGCACGGATTTTCAAAGCAAAGTCTTCTCCTATCAATGAGCTCGGCGGATGGATCACATCTTTGGTGAATCTTTGACTTGCTCACTTTCTTTCTTTCAATTATCGCAAGCCGTCGTAATGTAATATAATGAGGCTTCTTCGCTTTGCCTTGTTATTCTTCCCCACAGAAAGAAAAGAAAAAGAAAAACAAACTCTCCCTCTCTCTCCTCCTGTTTCTTTTTCATTCATTTATTTTTTTAATAATATGAGGTGAAGGCTCACCTTTTCCCAAAAAATAAATAACTCATGAAGATGTGACCCTAGCTTGAATGGAGGAGCCCGTTTGGGAAATTCTTGGTCTCTTCACATGCAGTTCTCGTCTTGTATGTCAGTCAATGAGGCACACAAATGTTCTGCTTCCAAGAGCATTTACTCAATTGACAGATCACAAACTTACAGTGGGATGAAAAAGAGGAAGGTTCTTTGTTTGGTTGTCGTAACTGGCCGTAATTCGTAGTTGTAATTGGTAAAGTCTTTTACAATTGTAAATGAGTTACATGTATGTAAATTTTACGATGTTTGGTTGGTAATATAAAATTGTAAAGTGGGAAAGTGTATTGTACTTTACGGTATTTGGTTGTCGTAATGTATAAGTAGTAAGTGAAAAAGCTGACCACAAAATTAACTATTTGGTGATTTTAAAAGTTTTAATACTGCAAATAAATATTAAAAAAGTTAAATATTAAAAAAATTTAATATTAATATAAAAAAATATTACAAATTTGTATGACCACAAAATTAACTGTAATTGGGCTGTAAGTGAGTGGTAACTGGTTTGCAAGTGAATGTTAGTTGAGTTACGTAAGTCGTTTACGAATTACGGTCTAAACAAACGCCGTAGTTGTAACTGGGTAGTAAGTCATTTACGAATTATGGAGTTTTACGCGAAACAAACGGCCCTTGGATTCTCTCTTCTAGTAAAGCAGTGGACGGCCATTTTTCACTTTTCAGTTGTCTGTGTCATTCTACTGAGAATGATAAAGAGGCAGTACATGATGGATGGACCTTGCATTAGATGAACATTTATTCCTCACCTGTCCTATGGTGAAGGGTGTGGGGAAAGTGGTTTGTGAGGCATTTGCCGTTAGCTCCCTCTCTCCCCACTCATGATACATCTGGCCAGTTCAGAGGAGAAGACAGTGATGATGATCTATCACCGATCAAACAACAGAGACTATCGAGTTGAAGACTCGGCAGCGAAAGCGAAAACGTAGAAGATCTACCACTAACAAGCAATTACGATACAACCAAGAAATACAAGATTTAACGTGATTCGACAATGTGCCGACATCCACGGAGAGGAAGAAAGAAATTTTTATTAAAAGCAGAGAAGAAAATATAAGAGTTATAAGGAGATATCTCTCACAACTCTCAATGATGAAAAATAAAATTTCTCTTGAATTCTTGATACGCCTTTGAAAGACCACCCCAAGGAGTTTTTATAAGCACTTAAGATAACCCTATTCCAACACGAACTCAAATCAGCACCTCTTCAGAGAAATAGAAAACCCGTATTCAAATCAAAACATGAGACAAATCCGTATTAGGAAACTGCTAAAACCTGAATTCTTCTCTAATGAATATAAGGACAGATCAGTATTAAGAAACTATCAGAACCTGAATTCTTCTCCAATGAATATGAGGCACTCCAAATACTAACAATCTCCACCTTGACTCATGTTTATTGAGTCCCTCCATAGAAATTGACCTCTGCTTCATTTGCCTTCTTTTCTCTCCCTTTTGTGACTTCACATGGCTCCCTCCCAAGAGTCCGCTCGTCACTTTACTTTTGGAGAAGCTTGATGAAGTTCAGAGATGCTCTAAACTTCTCCACCGGGATGGTCTCCGTCATCATATCTGCTGGATTCTTCTTCATGTTGATTTTTACGAAATCGGTCACCTTATCATCCACGACCCACTGATGTATCTTATGATACCTCACATTAATGTGCTTCGTCCGCTTGTGATACATGTGATCTTAGCGAGATGAATCGCACTCTGGTTGTCGCAATGAACCCGAACTGAATCCTCTATGATACTAAACGTCTCAACCAATTCTCTCAACCACAAAGCTTCCTTTGATGCCTTACCTGCAGAAGTGTACTCCGCCTCTGTCATTGAAAGAGCAATTGTATCTTGCAACTCTGCCTTTCAATTAATGATGCACTCAGCTATTGTGAGCACATAAACCCGTCGTAGATCTTCGCTAGTCAAGATCTCTTGCATAATCTGCATCAATATAGCCTTGTAGTAACTTAGGCTTCCTTATTTCCAATCTCTGAAACACCAAGCCTAGTCTCGCAGTCCCTCGCGGATATCGTAGCACCCACTTCACTGCTTCCCAATGTTGCTTTCCTGAATTTGACATGAACCGACTTACTATACTAACTACATAGGCTAAGTCAGGCCTAGTGCAGACCATATCATACATGAGTGATCCCACCGCACTAAGATGTGGTACTCAAGACATCTCCTCCTCCTCTTCCGGTAATTGTGGACACTGCTTGGAGGATAATTTGAAGTGACCTGCTAAAGGAGTGGTGACTGGTCTTGCTTATGCCATGCTAAATCTCTCCAACACTTTGAGAACATAGTTCTCCTGGGATACCCAAAGTCTGCCTGAGCCTCTGTCTCGAGTGATCTCCATACCTAAGATCTTCTTGGCTTCTCCCAAATCATTCATGTCAAATTCCTTCTTGAGCTGAGCTTAAGCTTCTGAACATGTGTCTTGTTTTTCGCAGCAATCAGTATATCATTCACATATAACAGCAAATATGTCGGATCATTACTCTGCTTAAAATAGACACAACTATCATGCTCACATCGGTTGTATCTAGCCTTGATCATGAAAAAGTCAAACCGTTTGTACCACTGCCTGGGAGACTGCTTAAGTCCATAGGGACTTCTTTAGAAGACACACTTTGTTTTCTTTACCATCCTGAATATAACCTTCAGATTGTTTCATGTATATCTTCTCCTCCAGCTCACGGTGCAGAAACGCTGTTTGACGTCTATCTGTTTCAACTCTAAATCAAACTGAGTAACTATCACCAATAACATCCGAATAGATGTATGATTGACTATAGGAAAAAAAATCTCATTGTAGTCAATACCATTTTTCTGAGCATATCCTTTGGCAACTAATCTTACCTTGTACTACTCATTGTCCTTCTTGCGAAAAATCCATCTGCAACCTATTGCCTTGGAGTCCTTTGGAAGATCGACTAATGTTTATATTTGGTTTCTATCCAAAGACTCTATCTCTTTCTTCATGGCTATAATCCACTTGTTGTGCTCATCTGCCTCGATCGCTTCCCTATAATTGTCAGGTTCTCTTGTTTCTATTACTAATGCGAAAGAGACATGATCATCGTCCCAGTCATACTTTGTTGGTGGCACCGTAACTCTAACTGACCGCCTTAATAGTTTAGGTTACTCTTGAGTAGCATCCTGGTTGTCTCCATCTGGATCTGAGGAGTTCTCTTCTAACCCTTCAGGCCTTTTAGGGCTCTCTGAGAACTCTTCTTTTTCCTGAGTGTCTGCCGAACTGTCTGAAGCTCCACCTTGTGCTTTATCCTCCGTCTCTAACTTTTCTCGCATTATTGATTTTTCATCAAAGACCACATCTCTGCTGGTAAAGGCGCTCCTTTTCTCAGGATCTCAAATTCTGAAAGCCTTGACTCCTTTGGTGAACTCGATGAAGACACACTTCTTAGACTTTGTAACCCCCTGATCCCCTGTGTACGTATGACCGTATCGGTACGCGATACGGCGTACAAAATTGATTTGACCTCCGTGGTAGTCCGATTGAGTTAATTTCAGTTTTAAAAATCATTTTCTAATATTTTAGATTTTTCAGGATTTTTTGGAATTTTTCTGGATTATTTTGGAAAATCTCCGTTGTCGGTGTCGACCGATACCGATAACCGGCCTTACGATTTTTCTTTCACAAACGGTGTAGAATTTTGAGAATCCGCTTTCACCATGTGTCTTAGAATCATATTATCTACCTTAGGGTATTTTTGGGCATTTTCCCGAATTTATCGAAAATCCGGCCAAACCGGTGTCGCCCGTATCGGCGAGACACTCTGGGATTTTTAATTGGCAAACCGGATTGAGTTTCTGCAAACCGTCTTCATCTTAAGTCTCAGGATAATATTCTCTATTTTCTGTAATTTTTGGGCATCGTTCGGAGCTAATCAAAATTTGACCCTATTAAATTAATTATTGAAATTCATTATATTTTTCTTTCTTTTTCTTTCCTCTTCTCCAATCCTATGGCCAGTTTGTGAGTGTTTTTCTTTTATAAATTATATTTTATCATGTGTAGTAACATTGATTGATATATCCTGATTCTGGATAAAATACGGTAATTATTAATTACTCACCGGTCATAATCAGACAGTTACTGTAATAGGAATAACATAGAATCTTGTTAGGTATGTCCTGATATAAAATAAAGACAAGGAAGTAATTATCGGACCAATACATACGAGCATAGACAACTCGGACACAGATATCATGACTATACCGCCACTGACCCACGGACCACTAGGTCACCAGATTAGTGGATACGATCACTTCATGTAGTAGCTCACAGTTAGATAACTCTCGTCACATGCATACTGATTCACGATACTTGACGACACTACACTGTCACTAGACATGACTGCTAGACACCATTAGTACATGCACTGATATCCTCCTTACACGGATACCGTAGTTCACTGAATATGGTATGATACACTGACCACTATTTTGACCACTATCACATATAGATATGACACGGATTCTTGCTACACATATATCTTCCACTAGTACACAGATAGACCAATGCACGGACTACCGCATTTCATATTATGTCATGTCTACATATTACTGTTATACCTGCATGTCATGTTTACATATTACCGTTACACCTGTATGTCATGTTTACATATCACTGTTACACATGTATGTCATATTTCCATAACCCTGTTACCAATGCATGTATGGTTTCTCTATTTTTTGTCATATGATTCCCCGTTCATATTACATGTATTATTATTCCATGTTCCCGTATTCATGTTATATGATTGATTCCTGTTACAATGATATGGATATTCCCGTTACTGGACCTGAGAGCTGTTGATATGCGATATGTGGAATATTGTTCCCGTTATATTGTTCATGTTATATTGTTCCTGTTTTCCGTTATATTGTTCTATGCTATCAACAGAACTCTGGTCCAGTTATCATGTTATCCGTATCATGTACTGTATGTGTTCTTGTTACACTGTATACTTGACATCAGATAATAATGATAACTTGGGTATGGGGGAGACTTGACGGTTGACTAGATCATATCGGGTGGATGTACTGGATCCATATTGAGGTCCCACTGCAGGGGACCGGGTAGTGCTGGCTACCATCTGTTGCTCATGAGCTCCAGTTTCCCGTTATTGTTTTAGCTCATTGAGTTCATGTTACATGTTACAGCCTTAGCGGGCTGGCCCTGGTTTCAGCAGCCAGGGATCTGTTTAAGGCCGTTGTCCCGGGTATGCACGGGATACACCCACCCGATAAGAACTCCTCGACCATTGGTTTCCAATTAACATAATAAAACAGTATACACAATAGCGGACGTCGGGAACACTTGTTATTTAGTTACTCTCTCGTTTGGATAATGGTACCCGTAGGCCATGTCCGGATGGGTTCGACTGGAGTGCGGGCTCCAGTATGAACTGCCAGTGGTATGGGACACTGGAAGAGAGTGATTAAAATATCAGGTGGTACTGATCGCTACTATTGTATAAATGACATGACTTTGACATGACCTGCCTGCTACATGTTTAGTTGTACTTGTTACTGTTCCTGATCATTTATCTGCTATCATGTGACATGTATACATTGCTATTGTTTCTGTTTCCTGTTACACTTTCTTTAGTGCCCTACTACTCATGCACATGTATACTTTGTTACATTACCTGGTATATGTTACACTGTATGTAGTGGCATACTATGCATGTTCTGCATTGCATATATTTTATTGTTGCAGACATATGCTCATCTGCATGTTCACCTCTATCACGTCACCACTATCATGTTCATGTCTATTACGTCACCACTAGACAACATTAGTTATTATATAAACTGGACACGACTATAGATATGACCTGATGATAACCGGCTAGGTAGAGATGGTATTACAATAAAACATGTTTATATATATTTGTACTGTTTCGTATATGCGTATTATATGGTATCACTATTATCACATCTTGTATTATATTATATATTAGTATCATGGTTGTAGTGTATGTAGTACTATTGTATATATTACTGCCTCCTTCATTTTACCACTCACTAGGTCGCTTTCTGACGACCCTGGGTTTGTAAGCCCAGATTGGAGATCCGAGTTACCGTAGCTTCAGAGAATGCCTTGGGGTCACATCGGAGCTTCCTCATCGGGACTATGCCTAGGTATTCTTGTACTTATTTCATGCTGGAACTCAGGTATATATGGAGATTATTTACTGTACAGAGGCTTAGCGTACGTACGTGGGTTTTTCCGCCTTGCGTACGTACGTCGCCATAACTTCTCCGTATCCTTGGGATCGGGGCGTTACATAGTGGTATCAGAGCTTAGGTTCACACCTGGTGTGGGTAACCACCTGGGTCAATCCTCGGGCTCTTACCATCAGTACAATCAGGTTCAGATTAACTTGTCCGTATCTGAATTTGGGGTTCCAGCAACGAGTATAAGAATACCATGACCTTGACAAGTCATTCCTTGACTCTTTTGTATACCTTCTGTACAGTTGTCAACCAGAATATCCGATTCCCTTCTCATTTTCTTTGTCTCTTGTTGCTTCCAATCCGTTCACTATCATATTTCTCCATCTCGGGTTCCTTCTAGATAGCAGAGTGCGCAGCGGAAGTGTCGTGGACCCGTCACCTTTAGACTTTGGGGTTGGAAATCTTGTTCTCACACCTGAATAGAAATTGCGTGGACGCAATTTTTGTAAGGTGGGGAGAAATGTAACCCCCTGATCCCCTGTGTACGTATGACCGTATCGGTACGCGATACGGCGTACAAAATTGATTTGACCTCCGTGGTAGTCCGATTGAGTTAATTTCAGTTTTAAAAATCATTTTCTAATATTTTAGATTTTTCAGGATTTTTTGGAATTTTTCTGGATTATTTTGGAAAATCTCCGTTGTCGGTGTCGACCGATACCGATAACCGGCCTTACGATTTTTCTTTCACAAACGGTGTAGAATTTTGAGAATCCGCTTTCACCATGTGTCTTAGAATCATATTATCTACCTTAGGGTATTTTTGGGCATTTTCCCGAATTTATCGAAAATCCGGCCAAACCGGTGTCGCCCGTATCGGCGAGACACTCCGGGATTTTTAATTGGCAAACCGGATTGAGTTTCTGCAAACCGTCTTCATCTTAAGTCTCAGGATAATATTCTCTATTTTCTGTAATTTTTGGGCATCGTTCGGAGCTAATCAAAATTTGACCCTATTAAATTAATTATTTAAATTCATTATATTTTTCTTTCTTTTTCTTTCCTCTTCTCCAATCCTATGGCCAGTTTGTGAGTGTTTTTCTTTTATAAATTATATTTTATCATGTGTAGTAACATTGATTGATATATCCTGATTCTGGATAAAATACGGTAATTATTAATTACTCACCGGTCATGATCGGACAGTTACTGTAATAGGAATAACATAGAATCTTGTTAGGTATGTCCTGATATAAAATAAAGACAAGGAAGTAATTATCGGACCAATACATACGAGCATAGACAACTCGGACACAGATATCATGACTATACCGCCACTGACCCACGGACCACTAGGTCACCAGATTAGTGAATACGATCACTTCATGTAGTAGCTCACAGTTAGATAACTCTCGTCACATGTACACTGATTCACGATACTTGACGACACTACACTGTCACTAGACATGACTGCTAGACACCATTAGTACATGCACTGATATCCTCCTTACACGGATACCGTAGTTCACTGAATATGGTATGATACACTGACCACTATTTTGACCACTATCACATATAGATATGACACGGATTCTTGCTACACATATATCTTCCACTAGTACACAGATAGACCAATACACGGACTACCGCATTTCATATTATGTCATGTCTACATATTACTGTTATACCTGCATGTCATGTTTACATATTACCGTTACACCTGTATGTCATGTTTACATATCACTGTTACACATGTATGTCATATTTCCATAACCCTGTTACCAATGCATGTATGGTTTCTCTATTTTTTGTCATATGATTCCCCGTTCATATTACATGTATTATTATTCCATGTTCCCGTATTCATGTTATATGATTGATTCCTGTTACAATGATATGGATATTCCCGTTACTGGACCTGAGAGCTGTTGATATGCGATATGTGGAATATTGTTCCCGTTATATTGTTCATGTTATATTGTTCCTGTTTTCCGTTATATTGTTCTATGCTATCAACAGAACTCTGGTCCAGTTATCATGTTATCCGTATCATGTACTGTATGTGTTCTTGTTACACTGTATACTTGACATCAGATAATAATGATAACTTGGGTATGGGGGAGACTTGACGGTTGACTAGATCATATCGGGTGGATGTACTGGATCCATATTGAGGTCCCACTGCAGGGGACCGGGTAGTGCTGGCTACCATCTGTTGCTCATGAGCTCCAGTTTCCCGTTATTGTTTTAGCTCATTGAGTTCATGTTACATGTTACAGCCTTAGCGGGCTGGCCCTGGTTTCAGCAGCCAGGGATCTGTTTAAGGCCGTTGTCCCGGGTATGCACGGGATACACCCACCCGATAAGAACTCCTCGACCATTGGTTTCCAATTAACATAATAAAACAGTATACACAATAGCGGACGTCGGGAACACTTGTTATTTAGTTACTCTCTCGTTTGGATAATGGTACCCGTAGGCCATGTCCGGATGGGTTCGACTGGAGTGCGGGCTCCAGTATGAACTGCCAGTGGTATGGGACACTGGAAGAGAGTGATTAAAATATCAGGTGGTACTGATCGCTACTATTGTATAAATGACATGACTTTGACATGACCTGCCTGCTACATGTTTAGTTGTACTTGTTACTGTTCCTGATCATTTATCTGCTATCATGTGACATGTATACATTGCTATTGTTTCTGTTTCCTGTTACACTTTCTTTAGTGCCCTACTACTCATGCACATGTATACTTTGTTACATTACCTGGTATATGTTACACTGTATGTAGTGGCATACTATGCATGTTCTGCATTGCATATATTTTATTGTTGCAGACATATGCTCATCTGCATGTTCACCTCTATCACGTCACCACTATCATGTTCATGTCTATTACGTCACCACTAGACAACATTAGTTATTATATAAACTGGACACGACTATAGATATGACCTGATGATAACCGGCTAGGTAGAGATGGTATTACAATAAAACATGTTTATATATATTTGTACTGTTTCGTATATGCGTATTATATGGTATCACTATTATCACATCTTGTATTATATTATATATTAGTATCATGGTTGTAGTGTATGTAGTACTATTGTATATATTACTGCCTCCTTCATTTTACCACTCACTAGGTCGCTTTCTGACGACCCTGGGTTTGTAAGCCCAGATTGGAGATCCGAGTTACCGTAGCTTCAGAGAATGCCTTGGGGTCACATCGGAGCTTCCTCATCGGGACTATGCCTAGGTATTCTTGTACTTATTTCATGCTGGAACTCAGGTATATATGGAGATTATTTACTGTACAGAGGCTTAGCGTACGTACGTGGGGTTTTCCGCCTTGCGTACGTACGTCGCCATAACGTCTCCGTATCCTTGGGATCGGGGCGTTACAGACTTGAACTCCAGTTTGTTCCTTTTTTGACTATCAATCAAACTATATGCCGGGCAACCGAAAATCCGTAAGGTTGAATGGTCCACAGATACTCCTCGCCATATCTCCTCTAGGATCTGAAGATCAATAGCTATTGATGGTGACATGTTTATCAGATGACTCGCATGATTTACCGCCTCTGCCCAAAATTCTTCTGACATGTCAACCTGTAATTTGATACTGCGAACGCACTCTGTAAGTGTCAAATTCATGCAAACTGCTACTCCGTTTTGCTCTGATCGCCCTGAAATACTTAGCTGGTGTTTGATGCCCTTACTTGCTAAGTAGTCTTTGAATTCTTTGGAGGTGTACTCACCTCTATTATCGGACCTCAAGACTTTCACCTTCTGTCTCGTCTGATTTTCTACTAGAGTTTTTCACTCCTTGAACTTTTGAAATACTTTTAATTTCTGCTTTAAGAAGTATACCCAAATTTTTCTTGAAAAATCATTTATGAAAGTAACATAGTACAAAATCTCCAACGGATGTTATTGACGAAGGCCCCCATACATCCGTGTATATGAGATCTAGCAAGCCCTTTGTTTTGTGATGAGATGCAGAGAAAGCTACTCTACATTGTCTACCTATAATGCAAAATTTACAAAGATCAAGTTTGTAGTGTTTGATATCTGGCATTCTTTTGTGCAGGACTTAAATATAGGGGTAACACCGGATGTGGATTATCCGCGGATATCCGCATCCGAATTCGCCTCCAATCCGGATACAGATATCATTTTTTCACATCCGTCAGTATTCGTATCCGTATCTATATCCAAAAGTTAGGTGAGGATACGGATATGGTAAAAGCAATATTCTATTTGTATCTGATCCGATATCCGAATGTTGGGTGCTTGATAATGGTATCCATGTGGAATAGATTATTCTTCAATGGAATAAGGCATTAGATTTTGATCTTTTGAGTTGGTGAAAAAACTATAGTTGAAAGTATCAATTCTTGTAAGAGTAGCACGAGATATTTTGAGCATTTTGACATCAACTGTAGCATCCGAATCGACGTTTAGCACCGGAGGTCTTATAATCTATTGCTATAGAAGCCGAATGACAATGGATACGGTGGAAGTATTGATATGTACACAATAATATCATAGTATGTTTCACATTTAATATTGTTGTATATGAGATAAAAAGTAATATAAGTATATTTGTTTAGTTTATCTTAGCCATATTTATTTTTACACATCTGATTAGTATTCGCATCTGATCTACTAATATCCGATCCATGTCCGATAACCGATTTTGGCGAATACGGATATCATTTTTTCACATCCGCCGATGTCTGTATCTGTATCTGTATCCGAAGGTTGGGTGCGTATACGGATATGGTAAAGACAATATCCGGTCCATATCCGATCGATGGCACCCCTACTTGAAGACCTCGCTCGCTCATGTGTCCAAGACACATGCGCCAAAGAATTTTAGTATCTTCCTTCTCTGTTGCTACTGAAGCATCACCAATAATAATACTTCATGTCAACTTGTACAAGTTTGATGTCCGTTCTCCTTTGAGAATCGTCATGGAGCCTTTAGTAACTTTGATTTCTCCATCTGCACCAGAAAACTTGTACCATCGAGCTTCCAAAGCTCTCAATGAGAGTAGATTCTTCTTTAAATCTGGAACGTATCGAACGTTCATGAGGGTTCGAATCTGTCTATCAAACATTCTTATAGGGATATTGCTGATGCCAACAGTCTTGCACACGGCGTCGTTTCCCATTAGGACAGAGCCTCCATCATGAGACTTGTCAGTATTAAACCACTTTTTTTTGGGCACATGTGGGATGTGCAACCCGAGTCAAGTAACCAAGCATCTGAGTATTTACTTTTTCCTGACTCAACCGTCAAGACATCACATGAATACTCATCTGCTTCTTCGACAATCCGACTTGATATGACTTTCCGTTGTTATTAGCCCCATCAGAATCTTTGTCGCCTCTCTTCAGCATCTCCTTATATTTCATACAATTTTTCTTGATGCGCCCTGATTTCTAACAAAAATAGTAAAAGAAATTACTAGAAGCTTCTGTATCCCTTTTGGGTTCCCTACTCTTTGATCTTCCCCTCTAGCCCTTGACAAACAATCCTGAGGCCTCCGTAGAATCTGTCTTCTTCATCAGCTTGTTGTTCTGGAGCATCTACCTGTCATCTTCTAACTGTATGGTCTCCTTATCATACATGATGGTGGTTTACAAGAAAGAGTAACAGAAGAGTTTTATCTTATTTTTCTAACTTAACCTCTAGAGCTAACAAGTTACTTAAAATTCTATTAAAAGCATTGAGATGTTGTAGAATAGGAGTACTTTCCTTCATCTGAAGCTGTATAATTGCTTCTTCATGAAGAGCTTATTTGACAAACTCTTCATCATGTAAAAGCTATCCAGCCTACACTAAAGACCAACAGTTGTCTTCTCGTTCATCACGTTGTAGAGGACCTCATCTGATAGGTACAGTATGATCGTCGCCTTTGCGTGAAAGTTGATGTCGTTCCGCTCATCATCCTCCATCTTCGATGGTTTCTTCTCAATACTAAGTAGGGCCTTGTGTGTGCCCTCCTTCACGAGCAACGATGTTACTCGCATCTTCTACAACAGCAAGTTAGACTTCCCGTCGAATTTTTTCACCTCGAACTTAGTTGTCATGGTCGTCTTGCTAGCCATCACTCTGATACCAATTGTTGATGATCTATCACCGATCAAACAATAGAGAAACACTGAGTTGAAGACTCGGCAGCGGAAGCAAAAGCGTAGAAAATCTATTACTAGTAAGCAATCACCACACAACTAAGAAACACAAGATTTAACGTGGTTCAACAATGTGCCTACGTCCACGGTGAGGAGGGGAGAAATCTTTATTAAATACAAGAGTTACAAGGAGATCTCTCTCACACAACTCTTAATAGTGAAAAACAGAATTTCTCTTGAATTCTTGACACACTTACGAAAGGTCATCCCCAAGGGATTTATATAAGCACTTAGGATGATCCTAATCCAACAAGAACTCAAATCAACACCTCTTCAGAGAAATAGAAAACATGTATCCAAATTAAAATAGGAGACAGATCTATATTAGGAAACTGTCAAAACCTGAATTCTTCTCCAATGAATATGAGAACAGATCCGTATTAGGAAACTGTCAGAATCTAAATTCTTCTCCAATGAGTATGAGGCACTCCAAATACTAACAGACAGATCATGGCTAGTTACCATAGGTCATGGGATACCACGGTGGCAACCGCCTTCTGATCCAATTGGTTGGATAGAGATAACCAGTGTTATCGGTCAACTAGTTTAGATTTACCTCAGCTTACTCTTCATCTCTCGACTCTTCCTTCTGCATGGACAGGTACCTTGGAACCGAAGAGGAGGATTCGATCAGGCCCCCTTTTCCATGATGATCAGGGTCGTGCTGCTCACTGAGGACATGTTATCGGCGTCCTAGCGAGGGGGCAGCATTTTCATTTTAACAGCTCTTCGTGTATTTTTTTTCCCCCCTCTAGTTAATTCTTGTTATTAGGTGACTTGTAACATTTTGAGTTGGACTCCTGTTCCATTACTTCATTTTACTTAAAAAAAAAGTGAATGATAAAGAGAAAATATAAGCCCCCTCCCGTCTATCATCTCCTAATATTTCTACCAAATATCAGTCAGAAGCACAAATTAAGATATTTTAGATATTTCGGAAGCTTTGATTTCTTTTGCCACTTGATACATAGATAAACTATAAAGAAAAACTTTGAAATTTTATTTCTAACAAATTAATTTATAAGTGGATCACATTCGTCGGAGTGAGAAATTTTTTTTTAAATTGTGTATTAACTAATTCGAGGTCGGAGATATTCTTAACATTTCAGGAAGTAATCTAGCTCAACTGATTTTCTTTTTTTTTTTATAGAACTAATAAATATAATTGCAAATTCCAAAAGTCTTTCTGATTGACTTCCACGATCGAAAGGTTTAAAGATTCCCAAGGGGTAATTTGAACGTTTATAACATACGACATCATATATTATACATGTATGAGTAATTGGACTTAGTTTTGATATACTTTCGGTATTTGAGACACAGAGGTAATTCTGCAAATTTTCTGGGACCTAAAAATAAATCAAATTTGTTATTAAGACTTGAAAGCAACATTATTACAAATTCAGAATGCACATTTATGATAAATTTGCCATCTTCAATATTTGGCCAGCAGGAACCAACTTGCAAAGTTGAAATGATCATGTCACCAGCTCCAGATCACGAAAGAAACCCATGCACAGTAATTTCGCGTACACACACGTTACAAAGAAATTAGAGTATATGATTATAAAAAATCATTAGTAATCTCTCATTAATCCTCTTAGTTAACCAACATAGTTGGTATCTAACCCTCTCAGAAAAATCCACTTCTCTTTCGTATTTTTCTTAGGCAACCACTTCTTCACAGTAGGGCACTGCTCCCATGTACTACATATGCTCAAAATTAAAATTAATGGTAGTTTCATGAATTTTAGACATGCTACCAACATTGCTAGAGGAAGTCTTATCCTGACTTTGGAGAGAATATCAGGGTCTCACCTAATATTTGGGAAAAGAATCAATGTTGATAGAATCTCCCGGTGGTGTGTAAAAAGTCTAGAATTCAAATCCAGCTTGCATCAGGTTGAGAGGAGTAGACGAGTGGATGGCTTGATTAGTATGTATTTGTTCAATTCGGACAACGAATGCATTTAGTCTGAGCGGTCTTCAGTCTGGTATTCTCCAATTTCTACATCTAGAATAATCACCAAAAGTTTGGAGTTCCACCAACATGGCAATATCCAGAAAATTCAGCAATATCAAATCCTGAATATTTGTGTCAGAATAATAGCCATGAAGTTAAAGTGTGATTTTCATTCCTCTGACTCTCGTTGTGATTCATTCAGAGCACTTGAAACTTAGAGTTTGATCTGTTTCTTAAAAAGACACGATTCAACACCGGAGAGGGGTTTTAGAATTTCCCATGAGATTATGGGTCTGTTTGTTTTCCCGCAAAAGGCTGCAAATCATAAGTCGTAAAACCTCAATTTCATTTTTCGCTGCAAAACAACTTGCAAAATACAACTCTCATTTCCCACTTGCAGTTACTACAGTTAATTTTGTGGCCATATAAATCACACTTTTACATTCAAATTTTCCTACTTGCAACTGCTACAGTTAATTTTGTGGTCCTGTAAATCCCACTTGTAGTACACTTGCAGTCCAAAGCAGTTACTTGATAATCAATATATAATTTAATATTATTAAATATTTAATATTTTTAATAGTGTAATTTCTTATCTAATTATTTTATATTTGTATTTTTTAGTTTTTTATTATTTTTAATATTATTTTAATATTTAATATTTTATTATTTTAATTTAATATTTTTATTTAATATTGTTATTTAATACTTTATTATTTTATTAATATTTACACCAATTTTCTTAAATATTTTATTTAGATTTAATATTTTATTAATATAACAATAATATGCTTTAATATAAAATTATTATATATTTAATTTATTTATTTCTTAATATAAATAATTACTTTTTTAATATTATAATATACTTTAAAATTATATTAATATTTATTATGTTAATATTGTAATAATTCATTATAATAATATCATAATAATATTTTATTATTAAATTTATAATTATATTTTACTTTGTTAATTTTATATTTTTATAATATTACAATATTATTATAATAAAATTTAATATTATAATAATCTTAAGTATTTTATAATATTTAATATTATAACTATATTTTATTATTTTTCTTAAGATTTTTTTTAATATTTATGTTTTATTAGTATCCTTAAAATTTTATTAATGTTCTTTAGATTTTCTTAAAATTTTATAATTATTTATTTAGTTAATATTTTAGTAATATTTTACTAGTTTTACTAATATTTTATTAATATTATTGTTATAATTTAAATATTAAAATTATTAATATTTTATCTCAAATTTATTAATACAATTTAATTTTTAATAGTATATTTAATTTAATAGTATTTATAATATTTAAATCACTGCTATAGTTAATTTTGTGGCCAACTTTTCCATTTACACTTTTAAGTTACTAACCAAACACTTTAAACCACAATATACTTTTTCATTCACACTTTCACTTTACCAACCAAACACCGTAAAACACAATATACTTTTCCATTTACACTTTCACTTTACCAACCAAACACTGTAAAACACAATATATTTTCTCTGCTACAGTTCACTTTTTTCATTCTCATTTTACGACTTACGACTTGCGACGTTTTGCGGCGAAACAAACAGTCCCTACATCAGAACCAATGTTGAAATCTGATAATATTATAGATATTGTGAATGTAGATTTGGACATAATATACAAATTGGTTGTTCTTTCAATATAGCATCAAAATGTGATCCAAATCAATGTGCAAGAATTTTCCTTGGCTTACAAAGGCATAGAATTTTCATGCCAACAACCTTAGAAATTGAAGGACAAGGTAGCCGTGGATAAACTTGCACACTGAGGCACTTCCTCATAAAGTTCTCTCTAAGAGCACAATGTAACCTTATTTCTTTAATAGCTTTATTCTCATGGAGACACTTTAATTGAACACACAATCCTAATTGCATTCCAACTTCATTTTGAATTCTAAAGGAAAAGCTTTATCCAAAGAGGGGCAAAGTCATTCAAACCTTATCAATGTGCTAAATCTTCACTTCATCAAACCACCATCATCCTTTTCACTAAAACTATAGCTGTCTACAATATTTGGCACATACAAACAATCTTTACAATTCGCTTTACATTAATATTCTGAATTAAGGAGCTAGTAAACAACTTCTAGAGAGCACTATAGGGTAATTATGCAAGTTATCATTTCCATCTCTTTTTTAATCAATCACTATATAGAAAAAATACAAGATTCATTTCGTTAAAGTTAATCTATATTATTTCAAGTATTTATAAACTAAAAATCAAGTGTTTTGAATACTTTTTGCCCATGCATCAAGTAGGAAAAAACGGACAGCCTAAATAGTAATTTGGTTAGTTTAATGGTGTAAACATTTAAAACCGAACAAAATTTAGTTTGTAGGGGTTTTTAAATGTTTAGATCATAATGAAATGGCTGAATCAAGAATTTGTATGTCTAAAGACATACGTCAAACTAACTCACTACTTTCGACCTTTCATTTTGCGTCGCTTGATGGATGGAAAAAAATATTTAAAACACTTGATTTTTGGTTTATAGATACTTGAAATAATATAGATCAACTTAACGGAATGGATCTTGTATTCCAATGTCAGAGGGTTGAATTTGAGTCAGAAGGATTCGCGCTCAAATCAAGTGACGCAAAATGGATCCATAACTAACCTATTGCTTAGATCTACATCTTTAAACATATAAATTCTCGATCTGACCATTTCATCATGATCTAAAAACTTAAAAACCGTCACACATTAATTTTTGTTAGATTTCAAATATTTTACACCGTTAAACTAACCAACTCACTATTTAGGCCGTCCGTTTTCTCCCGTTTCCCCCCTACTTGTTGCAAACAAGTGGGGGGAAAAAACAAGACAGCACCTAAGGTGCCAGCACTCACCGGAAGGTTTAGCAATGAGAAGGTTCCCTCGGACCTCTTTGGTAAATATCTGACAACCCTTTCCCGCAAGCCTGAATTTTAATTTTCTTTGGAAATCAAACCCAGTTCATGATAAATGAAATGACATCAAGATCCTTGCCCACGCATGTCATGTCAATCAACATGGAACAGAATTTTTATTTTTTCCCGCAGTGCAAAAAAGATGCAAGCAATGCTCATGTATTATATAGGAAAGCAAAAAAACCCATTAGCTGAAATATTCTGCTTAGGAAAAGCTTAGACGCAAATCTCAGGTGTCAACAAGAAAATTATTCAACCTATTTTGATATTATTATGGGCAGCCTTTTCAAATTAGTATCCTCCAGTAAGATGTAAAACTGGATGCTAAAATGTAACCATCCGCAAACTGTTCACAAATAAGAGGATGCTCTACTTACTATCAACCATTTCTATCCAGTTGAAGAATTCTCCAGTTACAATCAGACAACTGAAAAGATTTAAGCTGTGTTACTGGGTAAGATCAAAGTGAAAAATCTGTTGTGGATGAAACCTTACACAATATTCAAGTCCATGATTACAAGCCAACTCTAAATTGGCACAATCTAAGACAGCTTAAGCAAAAATAGGCCTAACCACATCATCAGTAAAGATGATGGCAAGTTGCATGAATTTGGTCTCCTCGGTGAAGCTACTAAAAGGAGGGGCCAAGACTCCCTTATGTTCTTAAATCTTTATATTGCATAAGAAAATGACTTTTGGATGTGTAAGAAGAGACATGGGAACTATCTTACCCATGAATCCCTCTCGTCGTGATCTCCATTAGACATCTCAGCAACTAATAAGATATATAAATTTTGTGTTATTTGGATCCTACAAGTTAAAAAAGAACCCCACCAAAACAAAAGTAATAATGAAGCTAGTAACCAATGGCACTGTAAACAATTTCAGGTCCTTCTATGGTGAAGCTTCCATTGCCCTATTCTTCATCTGAGACTACCCCTGTGCTAATGGAAGTAAACTAACATCTATCCCTGACAAGACAATATAAATTGCAATCCTATATAAAATGATAGCCATTATATGCGGAACTAACAATTTAATGGGTGTCATTTGAACTGTCCAGAAGTGAGAGAGCTCATTCTGTTTATTTTTATCATCTTGATAAGGAAACTAATAGTAGTTGACGCACACAGTGGTAGATTCACTCGTAACCATAATAGGTTCTCCCACCATCTACATAATAACTTGAAAATATAGCTCACCTTCAAAGATAATAAGAGGGATATGAAACATAAGATATGAAAAAAGTATCAGAACAAGAGTAACTACACATATATTTATGAGCTTGATCAAGGGCATAGAAGAGGATTTGGGATTTACTGACACAGTATAGTAATATTCCAGCTTCTCAACTGGGAATAAAGGAGTATCTCCCAGCATATCTTGGGACAGAACTTGATGCCCAAAACCTCCTCACCGGCGTAAGCTTTGCCTCTGGTGGCTGTGGATATGATCCCCAGACTGCTTTGTTGGTGGTAATTCATAAGTCTCCCTAGACTACATCTTCTAAGAAATTTGAGCTTCCACATAACCCCTAAATTTGGAATATTTGTTACTGCAGTCTGTTCTAAATATGACCGATCAGCTAAATCTATCCAAAGACCACAAGGAGAAGCTGAAGATCATTGCCAGAGAAGAACAAGCAGCCGACATTATAGCTAAGAGTCTATATCTCATAGTTACAGGAACAGACGACTTAGCAAACGCACATTTTACTGCACCATTTCGAAGGCTGGAGTATGATCTCCCTTCCTACATCAACTTTGTGGTTCAATCAGCTTCGAGCTTTTTCCAGGTAGATTTATACATGAAGTTATGCTTCATGTTCATAAAATATGGGCTGATATTTGAATTTCTCGTAGTTTGGACTTTATGTTGTGGAGAATGTATTTGCCATTTATCCATGTGGTTAGCATATAAAGTCATTACTCAGGAGAGGCATGGAATATTAGGCATATTTCAGAGCTACAGATTCGTATGTTACAAGGAAATTTTACGTAACATGTCCTTCCCTATTTGCACAGGAGCTCTACAAAGAAGGTGAACGAAAGATTGGTGTCCTTGGAGCTCCTCCTGTAGGATGCGTACCATCACTAAGAACCCTCGTAGGAGGTGTGCCTCTTTAACGAAGCTGCAATGATGCTTAAGAACTATCCTTGGAGCTTCTAAGGCTTAACAGCACATTACCAGGATCGAGGATAGTCTGTGCCAATATCTACACACCTCTGCTTGACATGATCATGAGGCCCTTTGCCTGGCAACCAACTCTAGAACTCAGTCATCAGTAAATCAACTTCCATTTTCCATGTTTGCAAAACTCTTCAATTCCAAGGTTTCGTGGAGTCTACAAAGGGTTGTTGCGGCACATGAACCTTTGGGGTCACGCCAACTTGCAACAGCTTCACCGCATCAATACATGATGATGTTTCCAAGTACTTATTTTCGGGTAGCTATCACCCTACGGAGAAAGCCTATCAGATTTTGATGGCACAATTGCAACAGAAGTATGGCTCGTATTTCACCTAATGAAAAAACTTTGGTGCCACTTCTTATCGCTAGTTTTTGGATGCCTCCTTTTCCGTTCATGTACTGGTTTCATAATCAGAAAGTTCCTTTTTATTGATGCAAATAAGCATCATGTCCACTTTGGCACAGCATAAAGTACATGGAATACTACGCCGAGCATGGTTTAAAATCTTGGTATCAATATCGGTGTCAATAGTTTTTAGTATCAATGTAGGTAATATGGGTCGTCAATATCGGAATATCGGCTTCGATTTTTACAGGACTAATATCGTATCGGGTACCTCAAAACTCAGAGGTACCTGATATGATATTGTCGATATATACAAAATTTGCCGATATTTGAAACCTTGACGTTTAGCATTGTTCAAAGTCACGATCCCGAGCGCCGACTCAGTGGGCACCGTTCCGGAGACGACTAGGCATCGCGGAACAGACTCGGGTGATACGCGTAAAACGCTACAAATAAAACTCAAAAATTCTAAAAAAATCACGATAAATCTTTAAAAAATGTAGAGATTAATTTTTATGCATCACATGTCCAAAATAAGAGATAATTTAGGAAATATGATGATTCGGGAAGGTAAATTTAAAAAACAGGGTGATTTGAGGTTAAATATGAGAACATAAAAAAAATAAAAAAAAAATATAAGACTCAGAGGGAGAGAGATCGGGCCAGATCTCTCTCCCCCTCCGATCTCTCTCTCCCCCCTCCCTCGTCGATCTCTACCCGATCTCTCTCCCCCTCCCCCTCCCCCGCCAATCTTTCTCCTCCCCCCCCCCACCCCCTTTGATCTCTCTCCCCCCTCTTCCTGGTGATCTCTCTCCCCCCACCCCCCGTCGATCTCCCCCTGTCCCCCCTCTCCCCCGCCGATCTCTCCCCCCTCTCGCTTCTCTAGAACCTGGAGGATCACCGGAGAAGGCAACGAGGCGATCAAACAGATCTTGGAGGAGTCGCCGATCTGGTGAGTTTTCTTTCTTTTTTTTCCTTCTTAGCTGAGCAGATCTGAGCCCGGCTTTAAAACCGAGCTCGTAGTCATGAGCAACGAACTGCTCATTCACGGGCTTAGAGAATCACTCGACTCGGGGCAGACTCGGCCCCGACTCAGGCGTCTCAGCCGAGCCCCGAGTCGAGTGATTTTTCAGAAATCGCTTGACTCGTGGCACGGAATCGGATCGGAGTCGGCCAACCCGGTTCCGACCGAGGTTTCAAACCCTGACGTCTAGGCACCCAAACAATTGCTCACATGTCCCATTATATATGCACACTCTTATTACAAATGGAAAGTGTAATATCATTATTTCAAGAAGCTTCCTGCTAAACTTCTTGTAACATATAGAGTATACCTGTAATTCATTGTCCTGCTTCCCCATTTCTGCATTAAAACACCACCTTTTCACAATATAAAAGGCATAACCTGGTGGTTGGACTCCTCACCAGTTGTAACTTGTATAATGTGAGAAAGTTCTCGGGTTCAAGTCCCACTTATGTTGGATTCTGAGGACAGGAAATAATCTCTTAGTCTCATCAAAAAGAGAGTTGCATTCTATGTTCTATAATTCCTAAATTCGATTGTGTAGTGTCTTTTCCTCCAGGTCCCCATAGGCACAAGAAGATAATTCCAAATGAATCAGTCAAAATCCATGAAATATATCGTCACTAAAAATGAAAATCATGAAAACTATGGTTGTTAACAATGAAATTTCCAATCAAACAGATGATAAAATATACTAAGCCTCATGCATAGTACGCAAATCATTCCACAATTTACTTACGAAATTATGATGGAGACTTGAAATTTATCTTGTTGCAGTTGGATTCCACACAATATTAAACACTAGACAGAAAACAAAAGCAGCTACAGCAGAAATGACTTGAACATAATTATTGTGTTGAGTGAAAAGGAGAAGGTTATTAAGAAGTAAAGCTCAAGGGATATGGGAATAATTTCTATTGTATGCAGATCCCTAAGAACTCTTTGGCGAGAATTTTCTGAATCTTACAGGATGTAAAAGAATGTCAATCAAATGTGAAATCAATACAGGCTAAAACCAAGGAACTGACTAATGAGAATGGCTAATCCCATAGATATTGCTAAAATAGAAGCAGCCCAAGTCAGCTTTTCCGTAATCCTAGGAACCCTTTCTTTCAATGCTTGGCTACATGAACCTATAAAAACTGTATAACTCCCCATTGCAAGCACAGTCCCCACAAGAAACATACCTAGGAAAGCAGCACCAGCTAAGCGTGATGGGAGAGCAAGCGCTGGCAAGACCATCATAAGTGCGTCTGGCTGCAGGCCATGCACAATGCCAGTGGCAAAAGTTGCAAAACCAATTTTTTTCTTTCCAGTTGGAGCAGGGTCTAGGGGCTTGTTGATGCTCACATCACACTCCCCATTCTCTAGACCAACACAAGGGATGGGAACCTCTGAAGCTTCTCTAATCCCCATGGCCCCAATAACAAGCAGAGTTAAACCAACAACCCTTGTCCCCCATGTTCTAATGACTTCAATGTGCAATCGATCCTTGAGGAGCAAAAATAGCAGTCCAAAAATCACTTGGCCCGCATCATGGCCACAGCCCCAAAGGGCCCCAACAACAGCACTCTCTACCCTTGTCCGTCCAATCGACAAAGGAGCCAAGGCAGCAAGATGATCAGGGCCTGACAATGTGTGTAGGCAACCAGCAAAAAAACCAGTCCATGCGCTACTTAGTAACTCAGATCTAATGAGTTTTCCGCCTGTCCCAGCTGCAGATTGAACTGTAGTTGCATATGCAGGTTGTACTAAAATCGGCTGGATTATTGCCACAAGCAGTGCTGATATGAGAACAGATACAGCAGATGTAGCAACCTGAAAAGTTTGTAATTAGCAGAATAATAGAATAAGATTTGCGACAGGTATGGTGAAGATGATTAGGGTGACAGATTTGCGCATGAATCAGCATCAAACCTAATGCAGGCTTCGCAAATGTCCGTTGTATGATTTGAAATTTTAAGAGCAACATACTTTGTATAGAGAACCTTAATGGTAATAACAGCATGCTCGATGGGTTACATATTGTAGCTCCAATTGAGTTTTCACTAAAATTGGATCACAAATGGGCATGACTTGTCAGTTTTCATAAAATTTGGATAACTAAGGAATCATGTTTTAACAAGAGCCAATAAATATGATGAAATTTTCTACTTGCATGACATTATTGTTCAATTGGTACTTGTTTCCATGAGCTTTAATTGCATAAGCAGAATAACCGAAAAAGGTAGGTCTCTCTGCTCGCCAAATTGCTTAGCATGATGGCACCGACTCAGGGGAGTTGGTATCAAGCTAACCACCAGTCATAAGAACTTGATCAATTCCTAGAGCTCTCTCAACTTTAGGTTGTGCTCCATACCCAACCCACTTTTGATGGGAAAAGGCCTTATGCTGATGATAATAATGATGATTTCACTATTACATACATCAGAAAACTTAATTCAAGCATAAATCACACATCAGATAGTTAGGGCAAAGACAACAGAATCAGGACTAAATTATTTTCAGCTATAAAGAAGTGTTCTCATGCACCAGGTTGGATAGATCTTTTAACCCTTTGCAACTGGTAGTAAAATCAGTTGAGAGGTCATTGCCCAACAGACTTAAACCAGTTGCATCATTTCACATTCCTCATACGAACATGCTTTTGTCTTGGTCACACCACTGATGGCAGGTTTCAATGTAATTCTTTTGCTGAACACACACACACACATATAGTGGTCAGATTTTTGACCTTCGTCAAGATCATGACACGTGTTGGACGCATGGTGGCTCCACTTCCCTATCTGTGGGCCCAGCTCACTCACAAGCCTGACAGGGGCCCAAGAAGAAAGCCTCGGGCCTCGCCCCAAGCCCACATCAGCTCAAACGTTACCTACCCGGGGCCGTCATTCAACCGGAGCTACACAACCTCTCCGGGACGCCAACAATCAGTACAAGGATCCTCTCCTACCGGTACAAGGACCTTTCCCAGAGCTGCTCAAGGCTCTGACACGAAAACCCTCCGAAGCTTGTGACTCCTGCGCTACTTACAGCTAAATAGCACGATCCTCGTGATTTATGGATCCGACTACGCCGCCAAATTCTCCCTCCCACGTTCTAAGCATTGTAACGTTCCTATATCAATGCAGGCAGTTATGGATGGTGGCGGATATCTCTGCATGACAATCCGACAATCAGGCGGCGTGATCTGAGCGGTTACAAGGAGATCGTAACGTGCGAATCGTGCAGTTATGTGGATCCAAAATATCTGCATCTACGATGACAGCTTAGGCGGGTATAAATACATCTCCTTCTCCAATGAGAAAGGGATTATATCACAAAAAACTCTAACGCACCTCTAATCACAAAGCCACTGATATCTGCTTGTACTTCTTTCAGAATAAAGTAGAATCTCCCTCTCCCGTAATTTTTCCCTTTCGGGTTTCCACGTAAATCTCTGTATGTTTGTTGTGATTATTGCTTGTGCATGCTCTGCAAATTTGGTGCACGTGGGAAAGTCTTTGGAGAATTTTCCCCCGCATTTGGTGCTTTTATAGAGATTTCTTGAATCTACACTCAAGATCTCCTTCCCTTTTTTGATCCCTTCCTCAAAAAGCCTCGTCGGATGGAGATGGTCGCACCAAGAAGAGGCTTCTCTCAAGCTGTTGTCGCCGCCACCTCAAAGGGTAAATCAATTACCACTGGGACCACGGGTGCAGCCAATCCCCCTCACCCTGACGTCCTCATCGAGGATGTCGGGGAAGCACAATCGTCCACGGTCGCTTCAGCAGAAATGGGAGACAACAGACACAGGGCTCACCTTTCCCCCGAGGGTCAACTCTTCCAAATGCTCGCCAACATTCAGAAGTAGACGAGCAGCGGGCAGAGGTAGCCGACGAACGTGAATGGGCAGCCTGTGAGCGAGAGGAGGCTGCACTGGAAAGGGACGCATCGAACCACATCCAGAGTCGTCTCCTCGCCCAACTCGAGATCCTGTGAAAATCTCAGTCATCACCTCGCCCCAACAACTCCACCTGCGCCGAGACCAGTCGGAGACGCGACCGGTCCTACAGTCCCACCGATGGCGAACAGTCCGAGTCTTTTGAACCACGCAAGGCCTCACAGATTCCTCGCATCGAGGACATCATCGAATTGGTTCAGAAGCGCATCGAAGGAGCGAGTCGGTAACCTCACCACCAGATGGAGGTGGGTAGCCTAAGGATTTCCAGCTCCCCTCTCTCGACGGAGATCAAGTCCCACCGCTTCCCGAGAAAGTTCGTGATGCCAAATTTCGACCTTTACTCCAGTGCGACCGCCCCTATCCAGCATCTCAAGCACTTCCAAGATAAGATGGTGATCTATTCACACGACGACCTCCTCATGAGCCAGGTGTTCCCTCCAGCCTCAAGAGGGTCGCCAACTAGTTATATCTTCTTCTGAGCCACTCGCTCTGAGACTTCGAGGAGATAAGGCAAACCTTCTACAATCAATTCGCGTCCCGACACAGATTCAAGAAGAATAGCAACCATCTCATCACCATCAAGATGAAGCCCGGAGATAGCCTTAAGCACTACGTCAGTTATTTCCATAGCCAAATGGCTTGGTATATAACTGCAACAAAGACGTTGCGGCAGCAGCTTTTATCAGTGGGCTGCAGGTCACACACACTTTTTACAAGCACTTGGTGAATCACGATGTCACCAAGATAAGACATCCTCTTCCGAGTCTAAAAATACATTTAGATTGAAGATGCGACCCAGAGCGCAACCAACCGCTCCCTTAAGGGGGGCGAGGGGAAAAGCCGAAGCCATAGCTTGTTGCACCCAAGAAGAGCCAGAATCGGGCTTCTGGCACCATCAACAAGAAGCCCCCCGGAGCCAGGTAAAGACCAATAGAGAAGAAGAGAAGTTCACACCATTCAAAATCTCCGTTGATCGCGTCTGCAGCACCATTCTTGATAAAGCGACCGAGGCCGCTCCCGCCTAACCTGAAAGGTCCAGGAGTTGAAGAGTACTGCGCCACCAAACCGTCGACTGTTGGTACCTCCGGAAACAGCTCCAGGAGCTGGTGAATAGGGAATAGCTCAAAGAGTTCATCCTTGACCCTAGGCAGCCCTCGGAGGCCCGAGTGCAGAGAGACATCCCTGAGACTTCACGACTAGAGGGTCAGGCGACTTAAGTCGTCATCCATTATCGGGAAATGAATGCCATCTTTGGAACCTCCTCGATAGAGGGCATCATCGCGAAGGAGAGGGCCATTTCCATCAACATGGCCCGCCAGATGGTCTTGACAGGCCCACCTTCGACCCCGAGTAGGTCTATCACCTTCTCCGAAGCACACGTCCACGCCGTCCTCTTCCCGCACAACGACATTCTAGTCGTCACTATATGCACATCGAGAATTGTCGGGTGTCAAGTCCTTGTCAACGCCGGGAGCAGCGTCAACATTCTATATGGAGGCACCCTAGATAGGATTTGACGGGCCATGATCAACCCGCAAACCTGGTCTCATTTGTACAGGTTTAATGGTAAGGAAACTCAAACAGTCTTGCTCCCGATTCGGGCGGACCCATACAACATCATCACGAAGTTCTACCTAATCAACGTGGAGTCCCCACACAATGCTATCCTCGGGAGGCCTTGGAACCACATGATGAAGGTCGTCTCGTCAAGCTACCACCAGTTCCTGCAGTACCCCACGCCAACGGGAACCGTAGACATACAGGGAGACCAGGCGATGTCCCGCACCATCAACAGCATTGCCTGGAAGAAGTCGGGCTGGGTGCCGAAGGTTGCCAAGGTGGCCGCTGACGGTGATTCCCCTGCAGAGAAGAAGTAAAAAGGGATTGTTGATCAATAGCAATCACAGAACAGCAAAAACTAAGACTCCGATGACGAGTCAAAAAAATCTGGACGAGTCAAAAAAATCTGAACAAGTCAAAAGAGGAAGTCGAACTATTCCATGTGGACCCCCTGAATCCAGAACGAGCTCCCCGGATTAAGACAAGGCTTCCCGCCGATGAGAAGGTCATGTTCAAGCGATTCCTCTCCAACAACCTGGACGTTTTCACGTGAGCTCCCACCAACATGTCGGGCATTGACCCGCCATCATCTCTCATCGACTCGCCATCAACCTCGGGGTCAGATCAGTGAAGCAAAAGCTAAGAAAGATGAATGAGGAGAGGAGCCAAGCTCTCAGTGACAAGGCCGACTAATTGCTCCGAGCTGGCTTTATCTGAGAGACATTCTACCCGGACTGGCTCGCAAATCCAATCCTCGTGAAGAAGAAGAACGGCAAGTGAAGAGTATGCATCGACTTCACTAACCTCAATGAAACTTGCCATAAAGAAAGCTTCCCACTTCCGAAGATAGACCGGCTCATGGTGGCTACGACGGGTCATGAGCCACTTAGTTTCATAGACGCATACTCGGGCTACAATCAAATCAAAATGTACCTGCCAGACGAGGACGAGATCGCCTTCACTACCAGTCGAAAAATTTTCTGCTACAAGGTCATGCCCTTTGGATTAAAGAACATCGGAGTCACCTTCCAACGGATGTTCAACCGAGTGTTCAAAGATCTGCCGGGCATACCATGGAGGTATATGTCGACGACATGCTTGTGAAAAGCGTCTGACGTTCCGACCATCTCCGCCACCTGAGTGAAGCATTCGATCTTCTCTGGAAGTACCAAATGAAGCTAACCCGGAGAAATGCACCTTCGGAGTTGCCTCCAAAAAATTCTTGGGGTATCTGGTCACTCAGCGGGATATAGAGGACAACCCTGATCAGATATACATGATCCTAAACATGAACTCGCCAACATGCGTCAAGGAGGTACAAATACTAAATGGGTGCCTCACAACTCTGAACTGGTACCTCGACCAATCACAAATAAATGCAATCCACAGCTCTGAACCAGTTTCAAGCCTTAAAAAAAATGGAACAGACTTCCGCTAAGATAAAGAATGCAACGCTGCATTCCAAGGACTGAAGAGGTACCTTACCTCCCCGTCACTCATGTCTAAACCAGTCACCAGAGAGACCATGTTCCTCTATCTCGCCGTGTCGAAGTCCACTGTGAGTGAAGCTCAGGTTCGTGAGAATGAAGGCATCTAGAAGCCAGTGTACTACGTCAGTATGTCAAGGATGGAAAAATTAGTTCTCGCTCTCCTCGTCACGTTGAGAAAGCTGAGACATTATGATGGGGAACTGGGCGGGATTCTCCCTAAAGTTTCTCACCCAAAGAATACAGGCTACAAAACTTAAAAGCAATTTTAATTCATTCTAAAAACTAACAATAATAATACCAGTCTTGGCCTTAAATAGGCCTACATTAACGAGAAGATCCCATTGCAACCGATATGGGACTAAAAGAAAACTACCAAATAAATAAATAAAAATTACAATAAAAGGGAAAAAGAATTAAAATGAACAGTCTAATGTCGCTTGAATTCCCCAGCCCTACTCGAACCAAACTGAAAGAGTGCGACGACGCCTCCTGGTGTAGAATTGCAATCCTGGAGAGATGTCCCCATCATTCCCCCAGGGTTGAGAAAAACTCGACTCTGTCGAATGTGAACCTCCTCGGCTCTCATAATGCTCCAGACGATCAGGGTCCAACCATTGGAGTTTCTCTCGATTAATTCAAGTGTTATCAGAATCAGGTAGTCCTTTCTAACGAACCAAAAATCTGTGGTAACCACCATCTCTAGTAGAGACAATCTGATCATCAATAATTTCATCAATTTGTTCTGCCATATGGGTGGGATGTATTTGGGAAAGAGGAGGTAGTAAGGGTCTCTCAGGAGATGGCTCAGGGGAAGGCTCATCCAATAAAGGATTATCGAGGGGAAAATTGGGCCCTTTATAAGCAGCTAAATCTTCAATATTAAAAGAGGGACTAATGCCAAAATCCGGTGGGAGATCTACTACGTCTGCCAAGTCAAAGGGGAATTGGCGGCTAAAGATGAACGGAGGGAGGCATACGTGCAACTCATCCTCAGCTTAAAGGCCAAGTTTTCCCGCTATGACTTCAAGCGAATTCCGAGGTCCGAGAACAATCATGCCGACTCCTTGGCCAACTTAGCATCAGCGATCGAGTATCAGTTTCGGAGGGAGATTCCTGTTGAGCACATCCCAACTCCAAGCATCCAACGGCCCAACAAGGAGATCCTCCGCCTAGATACCTCACCAAGGTGGAGGGACTCTATTATCGCCTATCTGAAGAATGAGACCCTGCCCAACAACAAAACAGAAGCACATAGGCTCCAGCATGTAGCCACTAGGTACACACTCACCGAGGAGCTCTTGTACAAGAAATCTTACTTCAAATTACACTTCGACCTGTACTTGAGATGCCTCAGACCCGAGAAGGCCAGGAGGGTAATGCAGGGAATTCACGATGGTAACTGCAAAAATCATGTCGGAGGGCGGTCCCTCGCCCACAAGGCCATTAACCAAGAGTATAAGTATTATTGGCCCAAAATGTTTGATGACGCCAAAGAGCATGCGAGGAACTGCCCACAATGCCAAAGGTTCGCCCTGCCTCTAATAGGCCAAGCGAAGACCTTCACACTCTGTGGAGCTCCTGACCTTTCATGCAGTGGGGGCTTGATGTGGTGGGCCCTCTCCCACGAGCTCTGCCCCAGTTCAGATTCCTCCTGGTTGCCACTGACTACTTCACCAAGCGGATAGAAGCGGTGCCACTCTCTGAAGTCACATGACAACAAATAGTGAAATTTCTTTGGCAAAATATTGTTTGTCGCTTCGGGCTTCCTCATACCATCCTCTCCGACAATGAAACCAATTTCGCGAGCAAACATGTAGCGAACTTTTGCTCCAAATACAAAATCACCCATCGGTTCTCCACCCATACTACCCACAAGGCAATGACCAGGCCAAAATCAGCAATCGCATAATCTTCGACAGCCTGTGGAAGAATCTGGGCAAGGCAAACAGCAAATGGGTGGAAAAGTTACCCGGGATGCTCTGGGTATACTGGACCACAAAGCGCATCCCGACGGGACGGGCAAAACTTTGTTCTCTATAGCATATAGAACGAAGGTCATCATCCCCGTTGACATACGCATGCCAACACTCCGCACAGAAAGGATCGAGTGGGACCAGAATATGCTCAGCTACGCCTGGCCCAAGATCAATCAGAGGAAAGACGACAACAAGCGCAGATTCGCATCGCCACTTACCAACAACAGATCCGGGCTTCACATCACAGTAAGGTGAAATCCTGTGAATTCCAAGTTGGCGATCTGATCCTTAAGCGCGTCTTCCAGAGTACTCAGGAAAAGAACTCTGTAAAGCTTGGACCAAATTGGGAGAGCCCATACACGGTAGTCACCAGAGGAGGCAATGGGTCATACACAATGGCTAACCAAGATAGGAAGACGCTTGACAAGCAATGGAATTTTTTTCATTTGAAAAGGTATTATGTATGAAACTTAAATATGTTCAATGAAGAGATCCACTATGGCTTTGCCTTTCCAAAACCTTCCCCTGACAGCCCCTCTGATAGCCCGTCTCGAGCTCTCACCCCAAAACTTGACTCCTGAAAGTCAAACTCGACCCCTAAAAGTCAAACTCAACCAATGATGGACGCTCTCTTGAAAGACGAAGACGCTTCTAATGGTCAAACTCGACCTACGATGGACGTTCTCCTGAAAGACGGAGACGCTCCTAACGGTCAAACTCGACCTATGATAGACGCTCCCTTGAAAGATGGAGACGCACCTAACGGTCAAACTCGACCTAAGATGGATGCTCTCCTGAAAGAGGGAGACGCTCTTAACAGTCAAACTCGACCTACAATGGACGCTCTTGAAAGACGAAGAGCTCCTAATGGTCAAACCCGACAGACGATGGACGTCCTCCTGAAATATGAAAATGCTCCTAGTGATCAAACTGCCTACAATCACTCTCTTTCTCCGACAATTCAGTCTATACAGAGACTTTTCTGAAAATGAAAGTCTCCTTAATGGCTCTAACAATCCAGCCCACATGGAAGTTCTCCTGAAAGATGAAAGTGTTCCTAACGGCTAACTCATACAACCTACGTCAGGCTCATATGCAATGATGACTAAAGCTAAAGGCGCTGCAGAGATATTAAAAGGAGGCACCCAGAGGCGAACCCCCTCATTTGCTAGCTCTCACTCCCTAGAGTAGAACGCAGTCAGACACTCATGCAACATGAGTTCAAGTGTCTTCCAGGGGCACCACCTCCCCGATGACTTCAGCATCGAGGGCATCGTCCAGGCTCACCACCTCTCCGAGGACTTAGACATTAGGGGCATCCTTCGGAGTCAAGACCTCCCTGAGGACTTTGACATTGGAGGCATCCTCCAAAATCATCGCCACTCCAAGAACATCGATCTCAGATGTCAAGTCACAGGGCTACGGCTGCCCCGGTATACTGGGAGAAGTTTCATGCTTGGCTCTTTCTCTTCAGAATTGGAGCCTCCGCCCACAGACGCCCTCATCCCCTCCAGCCCCAGCAGCCTAATTCAAACACTCATTATGATGACGGTCCCAGCATATCTCTAAAACTAAATCCTAGCACAACACTTAGTCAAATCTCAAGAAGGATGCAATAGCAAAGAACAAAACAGTTCAAAAAATGGCGTTTTATTGATCAATGGATATAAGAATTGCAGTACAATGCTACGCAAAAAAATTACAATCAAGGAGCGGAGCCGGGCCACATCAGCGCCTCCGCCTTGAACTCCCTGCACCATCCACGGAACGCCCCCGCCGCAACTCGTAGCGCAAGTCTTGGAGTTCTTCTGAATAGATGTGGATGCGGTCATTTAAGTCCACCACCTCGCTCTCAGGTCTTCAGCCGCATGTTGATGCTTGCGGGAGCTCACCTCCAGATTCTGGACCTTGCCACAAATCTCGAGCTTCTCTTTGACCTCTTGATCCAGCTGCGTTCGAAGCGAGTCGGTTTCCTTTGCCTTCTCGCTGATAGCCTCGCACAAGGAGACATTTTTTCATGCCTTCTTAAGCTCCTCCATCCTAGCCAGAAAGCCCTCAACTAGCTGGAGCTTCTCCTTTCGCAGACGCTTCGCAGCTTTGGTCAGCTCCACCAGCTGGGCCAGCTCTCCCGATCTCCTGATCCTCTTGGAAAGCCGATCACGTTCACAAATCGCCTCCGCCCGCTGCTCGTTCAATTATTTCTGGAGGCTGGCGAGCATCTGTAGAAGTTGTCCTTCGGCGGGGAGCTGAGTCTCGGTCTGATTGGTCCCTTCCTCTGGCATGGTAGCTGAGGAAGAGTTTTCTTCGCCGGCGTCTTCGATGTTAACATCTTGGTGGGGAGGAGAATAGACAGCCCCTATGCCCTCGACGGCCACCGACTTACCTTTGGCAATAGTAGCCTAGGAGGCGCTCTTCCTGGGAGGAGCCATTTCTGATGTCAGCAAGGCTTTTTTAGGAGAGTTTGAGTGGGGTTTGTGGATGGGAGAACTTTGAGTATTGACTCAAAAATCTCAATTTGTAAGCGGTAAATTCCTCCGGAGAATTTATTTACACCCAATTTATAAACAGGAAAGTAGAACAACGCAAACACCAGGGAATTTATGTGAAAACTCGTAGAGGAAAAAAATCACAGTGAAAGGAGAGAGATTCCACTACATCAGAGAGATTACAAAGTCTTAGCACTCTATTACAGATTCAATTCCCTAGGGTTCAATCCCTTACTAAGGAGGAAGAGATCGGCTTTTATAGGTGAGAGATAGCGAACTGAGTTGTGGGCTCCGAGATTTTCGTCTTTGGATCTGCCCACAATCGTAATTACATGTAACGCCCCAGCTGTAATTGATTTGAGTGGCGCGTGATTGTTGGAGGCGTGCTGGCTGGCAAAGATTAAGATCCAGATCCGCATATGTAGCCCCCACGTACCTAGTGGTTGTAACCACTCTGACAGCCAGGTGGTCGGGTGAGATAAATTGAGTGAGACTGGGTCTGTGATCCCATAATCTGCGAGACTTGTCGGGTTTCGCAATCTTAGGGGTCATAATTTTAACCACTACATAATCAAACTCAATTCTTCACTTTCCTCATCATCAGTTATACACCCAACGTTTGTTTTGAATCTCCTTGGAGAAGTTGAAGAAGTTAGTTTGCGGTTCAGATAAATTTATCCTCAATAACTGAATTCTGAATCATGTTGCCTGGGTTAGCATCATTCTATGCCCTCTGTCAGGATGTAACCATTCTTTGAGCCCCTTCATGATAGTCATTCTAATATTGAGGGCATAGTGGTAGAGAGACGCATCATCGTGTTGTTAGTTGGTAACTGTGCCAAGAACCACTCACTGACCCGACATAATAAAAGACCACTTTCTTATCTTTTCCCTTATTTCTGTTTGTATTTTCTGCAAAAACCGAAGGTGCAATTTTTTTAACAGTATGAATCTTGTTGAATGATAAAGCATGCAAATACTATCACAACCCCTTGGGCCAATACAAACATATGGCTAATTGAAAAATAGACATCATCGGGAAATTGCACAAACCCTTCTTGATCACAAGAATGCTCCTAAGATCTCTCCATGGATGCTCCTCTATAGACCCTGCTACCTAATTATTGCCGAGAGACCATCGATTCCTTTGCTGGCACATTATTGGGTTGTTCTTGCCATCAAAAAATGATACTCAAGATTACAAAAGTTAGATTTTTTTCAACCCATCCCACGAAAAATCTAGTGCGGAATTTTGTCATCTAATATACGCCAGTGTTAGCAAGTAAAAACCGTGTCCTACTCCCACCATTAAAATCACTAGAGTCCCAAGAAAGCACCAACAATAACTAAATCAAGCAAATAACAAGAAAAGGGGTATTCAACGATAAGAAGAAGCAAGATTGCATATTGAAGACATAGTACTAGAGTGGCATCCCCATTGGGTACTCATCATGTTTTTTAGTTGTTAACTGTGTCAAGAACTACTCCCTGACCTGATACAATGAAAGACCACTTCCTTATCTTTTCCCTTCTTGGTTTTCCCTTGTCCTTCTTTACTTCTGTTTTGCATTTACTGTTGGGACTAAAGATGCAAATTTTTAAAAAGGGTATGAATTTCGTTGGGGCGTTCCCTACTAAGCGACGCACTGCATCAGCGCCCGAGTGTAGTGAAAAGTGGGCAAGGGTTGCTAGGTCATCATCCAGAAAGGACACGCCACATCGGCGCCCGGATGTGGTGTCAAATGATCAAGAGTTCTCACACTTTTATGAGCGGGTGAGAGTAAAAAATTAGCTCATGAATATAAGATTAGGTTAGCATTATGAAGCATAGGTTCTCTTACAGATAGATTAGCAGAGTTAGTTGATGTCATGGTTATACAGAATGTTAGTATTTTGTGTATGCAGAAAACTAAGTGGGTAGATGAAAAGGCTAGAATTATAGAGCCTTGGGGTTATAAACTTTGGTATACTGGTAGAGATAGAAAGCGTAATGGGGTGGGTGTGATCATAGATAAACAATTGTTTGAGAATGTAGTGGAGGTTAGGAGAAAGGGTGAAAGGATTTTACTAATTAAATTTATTTTAGGTAGGGAGATTTTTAATGTTATTAGTGTCTATGCACCACAAGTAGGACTTGATGAGTCTAGTATGCGTCAATTTTGAAAGGATTTAGCTGAGATAGTGCAAAGCATACCCATTAGAGAAAAGCTTTTCATGACCTCAATGAGCATGTAGGAACTAGTCGTTATGGGTTTGATAGTGTTCATGGAAGATTTGATTTTGGGAAAAGAAATGAACCAGGTAATTTGATTCTAGATTTTGCTTTGTCCTATGATTTGATCTTAGCGAATACTCGGTTTAAGAAGAGAGAGTCTCACTTGATCACTTTTAGAAGTGGATCAAGTGTCAGCCAAATAGACTTTTTTTTAACTAGGAAAGTAGATAGATGTTGTTGTATGGGTTGTAAGGTAGTACCGGGTAAGAGTGCAGTAACCCAACATAGACTCTTAATTTTAGATATCGGAATTAGAAGAAGATTTAGAAAGATTAAACGTAAATTAGATCCTAAAATTAAGTGGTGGCGGCTAAAAGAAAGTAACCAAGGAGTTTTTGTAGACCGAGTAGTACACGAAGCAGACTGAAAAGCCCAAGATGATCCCAATATAACATGGAACAAAATTGCTAGTTGTATTAAAAGAGTAAATAAAGATGTACTTGGTGAGTCACGAGGTGGTGCTTCACCATGTAAGGATACATCATGATGGAATGAAGAAGTAAAAACTGCCATTAAGATCAAACGAAACTCTTACAGAGGTTTGAAGAAAAATTGTGAAGAGTGAGATTTGAGAGGTATAAGCTAGCCAAAAAGGAGGCTAAGAAAGCTGTTTAGAATGCAAGAGCTAAAGTGTACAAAGAAGTGTATGAGAAGTTGGACACCAAAAAGGTTGAAAAGAATATATATAGAATTGCTCCAATAAGAAAGAGAAAGACTAGATACTTATGTACTGTGAGGTGTATCAAAGATGAGGATCAGAAGGTTTTAGTTCGAAACGAAGAAATCAAAGAAAGATGAAAAGAGTATTTTGACAAATTATTTAATGGTAATTCTACTCAAGATTTGGATGACCTTACCATTCAGTGCCAAGATATGAACCGTAATTATATGCGCAAAATTAGCGAATCTGAAGTTAAAGAGACCTTGAAAAGGATGAAGTCAAGGAAAGCCGTTGGCCCGGATGAAATTTCTATTGAGGTATGAAGATGTTTAGGAGAGGTGGGCATGAGATGGCTGACAAACATCTTTAACAAGATCTGGCTAAATAAAAAGATGCCAAATGAGTGAATGAAGAGTACCCTTGTACCTCTCTATATGAACAAGGCTGATATCCAGAGTTGTTCAAACTATCATGGAAAAAAAACTCATGTGTCACACTATGAAGCTTTGGGAAGGGGTAATTGAACACAGGTTAAGGCAGAATGTTAAAATATCAGAGAACCAATTTGGTTCATGTCGGGGCAATCGACAACAGAGGCTATTCATTTGCTTCGTCAACTTATAGAGCGATTTCGAAAGAAAAAGATAAATTTGCATATGGTCTTTATTGATTTAGAAAAAGCTTATAATAAGGTGCCAAGAGAGGTGTTATGGTGGACATTAATGAAAAAGGAGTCTCCATCAAATATATTAACATAATCAGAGACATGTACAATAGAATAGTGGCAAATGTCAGAACTTGTGGAGGCATAACAAGTGATTTTTCTATCACAATTGGATTGCATCAAGGATTTGCATTGAATCCATTCTTATTTGTCATAGTGATGGATAAGCTTACTAGAGCAATTCAGGATGAGATACCATGGTATATGCTATTTACTGATGATATTGTCCTAGTCGATGAAACGAGAGGTGGGATAAATGTAAAATTGGAGTTATGGAGACAAACTCTAGAATCTCAAGGTTTTAGATTAAGTAGGACCAAAACAGAGTATATGGCTGTAAATTCAGTATACAAGAAATCTGATATTATAGTATTGTGACACTAGATGGTCAAGAAATACCGATGAGCAGTCATTTTAAGTACTCAGAATCTATTATCCAAAAGAATGCGGAGATCAATAGTGATGTCAACCATAGGACTAAGCCGGCTGGTTGAAATGAAGGAGCGCAACAAGAGTTTTATGTGATCATAATATTCCGTGATGGCTGAAGAGAAAGTTTTATCAGACTGCTATTAGGCCAGTTTTGTTATATGGTACAGAATGCTGGGCTATAAAGAGATATCATACCCAGAAGATGAGTGTAGCAGAGATGTACATGCTTCGTTGGATATGTGGTAACACGAGGAGAGATAAGATGAGAAATGAGAATATTCGTACAAAGATAGGCGTAGCTTCTATAGAAGAGAAGATGAGAGAAAACCGCCTACGATGGTTTGGTCATGTGCGATGTAGACCTACAGATGCGCCAGTTCAGCGAGTAGAGCGTATCAAATTAGGGCAAGTTAAAAGAGCGCAGAGGAGACCGAAGAAAATATGGATGGAGGTAATACGACAAGATATAGAGGCTAAAGGTCTTAGCGAAGGCATATTGCTCGATAGGAATGAGTGGAGAACGCTGATCCATGTGCTCGAACTGACGTAATTCTCTTTTGGTTCATGTAGCCTACCCCAAATACTTGGGACAAATGGCTTAGTTGTTGTTGTTGTTTGTATGAATCTTGTTATTTATAAAAGCCTGGAAATACTAGTACAGACTCAGGCCAATACTAAACATTCGGTTAATGGAAAAATAGATATCTTCCATAAATTGTACAAAGGCTTCTTTATCACAAGAATACTCTTATAAGAAACTCTGCTACCAAATTATTATCCAGGCACATTATTAGGTTGTTCTTGCCATCAAAAAAATATACCCATGACTACAAAAATTAGATCTTTCAACCCATCCCACGAAAAACCCGGCCCCGAATTCTGTCATCTGCTCTAATCCAGCGTTCACAAGCAAAACCCATGTTCAACTCCCACAACTAAAATCACTAAACCCCAAGAAAGCACCAACAACAACTAAATCAAGCAAATAACGGAAAAGGGATTAAAGAAGAAGAAGAAGATGTAAGATTGTACCTTTTGGAGGAGGGGAGCGATCGAATCTGCTGCTTTGGCGAGCTGGGCACGCGGGTAGTCCTTCGATCTCTTGTTCTCTGAAAGGAGAAGTTGGAAAGGAGGAGAAGGCGGCGGCGGTGGCGGCGGCGGACCCTCTTGTTTGGAGAAGAGGGAGGCGGAGATAGGCTTGAGGGGGAGAAGAGGAAGCCGCGAGAGTCTCCTGAAAGAAGAGGGGAAGGAGGAGGAAGAGGAAAGGAGGCGAGCAGCAGGCCTTGGGCTTGGGATTAGAGAGGAGGAAGAAGGAGAAGGTGAAGAGATAAGCCTGTCCATTTGAAGGGGTTTTGGGAGAAAACACAGCACGCAGAAAGAAAAGCAACAGGCAATGACAAAGAAAGAAACGAGAACCAGGCAAAAGAGCAGTTGGGGGCTGCTAAAAGGCAAATTAGTTTCCTTTTTTTAAGATTATGAGGCAAACTTATATTGTACGTGAAAATTTCAAATTTTAAGGTTGAATTATTTGTCTTCATGCCATGCAACTATCAAAAATCCAACTATTTGTACGAGGGCTAAGAGAAAATCAAGAGTAAAAAAAAAAAAAGGAAATAGTAAAAACATCTGTGACCCACATTAAAAGTAAAGTAATACTTGAATTATGAACTTGAGAAAATCTTTCATTGTAATATAAAGATTTAAAATATTTGCACTTTTTTTAGGGGTCAAATGGGTTTGGACTCATGAAGTTTGGTCAAAAATTCACACCCTCTATTTTATGAAACTCTAAGAATTTTCAAACTTTTAGGTGCACTAAAAAATTCTTGTTGATGGTGAAATGAAGGTTTACCCAGTATCAAACGTGGAAGACCGGCATCCATGAAACATGCAAGGAGTTGGTATCTCCACATAATGTGCCCTTCTTTTTTCCTATAATAATTTCTTCCTAAAATTAAAGTAATACAGAGGAAGCTAAGGATCTATTTGGTTGGAAAATCTCGACTTAAAATTCTCACAAAATAAAAAATTCAAGTGGAAAATCAGCTCCCTGCATCTTGTCACTTTTCTACTATTTTTCTCTCTATTTGAAGTCTTTTTTCAGCTTAAAATCAGCAAACAAAAAATTGTGTGCTAAGAGAAGAGAGACAGACACACAAATTCAGAAAAAATAGATAATTCCCAGTCCATTTTCTCTGAAACAAAAGGCCCTAAAGTTAGTCCAACCACCTTTCTCTGGGCCTTAAATAGGGATCGTGTTGAGTGTGGATGTAGACCTGTCCACAGTTTTAGGACGGGGTACATTTGTCTTATGTCACATGTGACATGCCCACATTGGGCTCTACATTTTTATCATATTTTTGAAAGCATAATCCAATCCCAAATAAGATATTATGATAATACTTTCAAGCACATAATCATTGTTATTCATGCAGGCTAAGCAATGATATTGCGCAAAATCTTCATAAGCTTGACTCATTTTGAAGGTCAACTGAGAACATAATAAGCAATTTGAGAGTGAACTTGTTGAGTCAAATGAGACATAATTAATAGATAAATATATGAACTGGGTAGGGTAAGATGAATTTCTCAAAGTTAAAGTAATGCCAATTAGACTTTTGTTCAGTAATGGAATGCAAAAGTGAGAAAGTGGTGGTTACCATTCTCATAATTATTTTTTTTTGGTTATTCACTAATCAAGCAAAGCCACATGATATAACAGGCAAATAATTGATCTGACTGTCAATACTCAATTGACTATTTAAAAGTAACATGATACTCACTGCTAGATAATCTCATGTACAATTTCAAAGAAGAGAGCCTGATTTATGATGCAAACAACAGTGAAAAGCTTCTAATTTGATGTCAGTCAGTCAGCCACAAAAACTTTCAGCCTATTTCATTTCTTGATACCAGAGAAGTCAGAGCATATCAGGAACCAAAATCTATCCAATACTAGTTAAAGAGCAAATCCTCACTGCACACCAAAATCACCACCTTATCATATGGAATTGAAAGAGAGATAAACAGTAATCAGAGAACAAAAGACACTATATATATATATATATATATATATATATATATATATATATATATATATATATATATATATATATATATATATATATATATAGTCTTTTGTTGTGAGAGAGAGAGAGAGAGATGTACAAAGAACCAAAAACAAACATATAAAAAGCTCATGACTAGCCTTGTTATAAGCTGATAACCCATTTCACAATCTTTCCTATCCCAGAGAGCATTAGTGCCCATATGCAGCATTTGCAAGATACAAACCTACATCCTTTTAATAGAGATTATAAAAAAACAGAGGAAAAGACATTTACATATATATATATATATATATATATGATATATATAAAAGAAGAGAGGACCCGATAATTTCTTAGCGGAGTTTATTCTGTGCACTGCCTGGCACAACTCATCTTCACAAAATAGAACCCTATTGGAAGCCACAGGCTTCAGAACAGGCCGTGGCAAGCCTGGAGGAACGATGCATTTTGAAGGGAATGTAGTCTCCCGGAAAAGAACAGCTGCAATTTGTTTTATGTCCATCTTATAAAGGCGAGGGGGACGAGGCCCATGCTTTGGAGCTTTTGGGGTGCGTGGACTGGAAATCCAGATGCCCTTGCCATCTCCCTTGCTGAAACTTCATTAAAAATAAGACAGTGATTTTCAGTAAATGAATCAGTAGTTACAGAAAAGATGGGCCTTTTATTGGCATACCTAACAAAAGGCCAGTGTTCGGTTGGAAGAGGAGTCTTTGTTCTAAGCATTTCTTGTCTGGAACGATCGGGTGTAGTGTAATTGAAGTATAATTGCCTGGCCAGCTGAACCTGGTAAAAAAACAACAATTCAACAATAAACTTGTCATCTAAAATCTCAAGAAGACAGGTACAGCATGGCAGGTTTACTCACTCATAAAAATATTACCATATATGATGCATAATCTATCAATATTGATAATCTTGGAAAAGCAAAGCATGAAAGTCAAAAAAAGGCTGATAGCAAATTTATGTTTAGAACCTTGAAAAAGCAAAGGCTTGAATATAAGGTCAGTTACATAAGAAAAGGAAGGAAGTTACAAGTGTGGGTTCAAGTAACCAAGGAGAAGCCGGTAAGTGTCACGCATGGAGTCATGGAAGGGGCTTGAGAAGGTCATTGACTCGATACTCACTGAAGCTATAGCCCATTTCAGAAAAGAATGATGTGGTCGAGTCATAGACAACATTCACAAACAAGTGACTCAAGGCTTGCCGGTCTTTGCAAATGGGAGTGCTACTGTAATAAGATTGGCTAAGAGAGTGTTTCTGAGATTATGGCTAGGACTTATTATATTTACATGTAGACTCCGGTGAGCAGAGTAATGGCTCACCTCCATTGAAGAGAGAGGAGTCCTATTTGGGTAATGCTAATTGTAGTACAAGTACTTTATTATATATTACTACTAGTATACATGACAAGTAGGGCCGCTAATTCATGGGGGTGGAACCCCTTGTCCGTCTAATAGCAACACAATATAGTACAATATTAGGAGTAAATAAATATTTCCGTCCTCTATCTATAGTAGCAAGGAGGACAGTTCCCATAATGGCTCGAATCTATTGAGGTGGTCAAAGTTATATTACATTGGTCGTTAGGAGTGCAGTTTACATATCATACAATCCATACATAAGACAGTTCACAAACAATCTTATTGATATTAGATGTGTGTACATTTTGCACGTAAATGCAATTTCCATATATAACACGTGTGCACACGCACACAGCACTCAATATCTGTAAAGAACATATAGCTAATTGTTAAAACACAAACTTTTAGGGAAAGCTCCCAAGAATGAAACTTCTAACAAGGCATAGTTTCCTGAAATGAAGCTTCAAAAATTGCATGCCTCCATTAGGATTGTTAAATACAAAATACAGAGGGTGAAAAAGGAGAGATTTTAAAGGGGGTTTTCATGCATTGGAGTAACAACAATTTAGAGGCAAGAGACATGTTTTGATGATCCTAGTTGGCATGAGAGTGTTTATTGTTGTTAAAATTATAGCGAACAACCAGGATTGATATTTATTAACTTATAATTATGGTAGCATACAGAACACACTTGACACCCAACTGAGAAACGCAGTGGTAAAATGCAAAATGATATAAACAATGTCAAAACGAATGCTGAAAGTCATGTATAAACTGCACAGAATCCAATAGATAAAGTCATGGCAGCTGTAAAGCTTCCCCACAGTCATCTTTCCTAAGTAAAAAAATGTAAAAATATTCAGAATTCACATAAAAGGAATAAAAAATCTCCCAAACTGACAACAGGCTCTAAGATTAGAAAACAAATATGCTAATTTTATAGAGTCCAATATAAAGATTATTCTGATAAGTGATGACTTACAGTGAAACAAGGCATGGTTAAATGAAAAATAAATAAATAAATACAATAACTAGAACTTAAAAAAAAAGTATACATGATACATCTACACCCAGTGTCAGAATATATGTCAGAATATAGCACAATTAAATAAAACATAGCAATAAGTAGCTAAAGTTCATTATATAAATTTTCAAACTAATGAAATACAATCTGTCAACAAGCTCTTTAAGAATGAAGCACGAAACATATGAAGAATTCAACTAGAAAGAAAAATATTGAATTTCTATGCTATGTTGAAAAGTATGGCATAGCTAAATAGAAGCACGAGAAGAACTGCCTACAACTGCTGATGTCCAGCAGCACTTCAGGCAAAAGACGTTCAACCAGCATTGCATTCCGCGAGCTATTAGATTAAGCAAAGGAACATAAGGAACATTCCTAGTCTATGATGCACAGATACTTCAATGGAGGCACACCTTGTCTGCAGGTAATGGTCCTAATGGATAACCTGATACTCCAAAAATTCATGGATACATGAAGAGAGAGAGAGAGAGAGAGAGAGAGAGAGAGAGAGAGAGAGAGAGAGAGAGAGAGAGAGAGAGAGAGAGAGAGTGTGGTGTGTGTGTGTGTGTGTGTACACCTTTTGACATTCTCTAAGCTACATCTACCTAGACACATCTGACATGGATCCTGTCTTTTGACATTCTCTGAACTATGTAACACATCAGAGACATATTATGATGCCCCCTGAACATATCAGATATGTTTATACTAAGAAATTAATTGACATACAAGTGACAGTTTATATAATTCAATTTGATTGATCGGGTGATGCTGTTAGGTTATTTCTCTTGCTGGTAAATAGATAATAAAATAAAGGACTGTTCCCATAGAATGCTATTTGAGGATTTTCATATTAAAGTTTAGATGAGTTGGACTCATCTGAGGATAGTAAGTTTCTTTCAAGTTCTTGGACTTATTTTCCCTGTGTATTTTGTTGTTTATCAATTATATTTCAAATAAACAAGTTAAAGATAATATTTTTTTATAAAATATAATATCCTTGCCATGTTCGACCTTAGTTTTTCAATATTTCCATATTCCTGTGTGTGTTCTATATCTAGTCTTTTTTAGGAACAATATGTTCCATATATTGCATATATTGTTGGCACTGTGTAGTTTCAATATTGCCATATTCTTGTGTGTTTCACAACTTGTTGTCACTGTTGGATATGTCTATGCAACCTAATAGGCGGTTCAGACAGAGAATATCTTTTCTTACTCAAAACTGAGTTAAAATAAATGCAGGAAAAAAATCCTAAAACTTCAAGCTTTCATATACTTCATGTGAAAGGTAGCTGCGCTGAACTGTTCGCAAGCTTTTAGATCGACATTTAAAATATTTTGGACATAAATAGAAGGATAAATCTATTTACTGTAAATTGGAGTTATTAATTATTATTAGTTAAATAAAATCACCGCTGAGGTAATTAGAGCAGCCTAGAATTTAGTACTTCAAAGAGAAGCTTGTTCACACACCACATGCTATCAAGTTAACAAAGAGGAGAAAGCACATAAAATATTCAGACCTAGAGTAAAAGGGGAGACAAACACAAATGGTGTGTTTTTTTAGCAAAACATAATTTAATAACACCAGGTATGTAATTAAACATTCATTGCGTGTCTATTTCTATTATAAATAAGGAAAGGCAGCTCACTTGTTCCTAAGTTATTAGACCAACTGAATTGAGATATGAGAGCTTACAGCTGTCCGAATGCGCTGGCTAACATGAAAAACTGCACGTAGTTGATCATGATGCAGGTGGCATAGGATTTTAACCTTGCAAAACACGACAATCAAAGTTCATGTCAAGATAACCAGTGAGAGCTAGCCAAAGACAAAGGCTAGTAAAGAAAGAACCTTAAGTTAAGGGTCATCAATCACATACCAGTAGGTCCATAGGAAGAGATTCAAGCCTTGACTGGCTTCCAGTTCCTGCTTCCGGAGTTTTAGGTGTAGTTGGTAACATTTGTTGCTTGGTTTCATCTTCTACCTCCGGTGCTGCCTGGATTATTCTACTCGGAGATGTAGCAGGTGTTTTACCATGAACAACAACCTCTTCTTTATGAAAAAGATCCACTTTGTCCTCCTCAGCATCCAACACAAGCACTCTCTTCTTGCCAATGTCTGTGCAGGACCTGCTTGTGGTCCTGCTATATCGGAGCTGGGCCAGTGCACCAGGCTTCAAATATTTGTTCTTTGCACTCTTTAATCGCTTCTTCTGCTTGAAATCCATGGATTCTGGACTCATGGAGAACCTTCTCTTATTTTTCCCGTCAAAAACTGAATCAAAAACCATGCTGGTTTATAACCATTTTTGTCTGCTCTTCCCCAATACCACTCTACTCTCTAGACCTTAAATTAAGAGAAATATGAATAGATTTAAGAGAAATATGATTAGAAAAAGGTTGCAGCAATCAAATCTGATTGTACCTCATTACACTATAAGAAGATAAACTCTATGCAAAGATAAAATCAACATTAGTGTAGCAGTAAACAGGAAAAAAGAACGATTTATAGAAAATACGATATCACATACTTATTAGTATTATATAAATATTTTCCAATATTTGTTTCCAAAATCATGAATGTGGTCCGGAAAAGCGTAAGAAGAGCTAGTATGAACGCAAAATGATAGCATTTGATATTTCACTCGCTTCTTTTGCTTGAAAATTGTAGTGGATAAAATCTGACCCATGCTACGATCAAAATAATCCCTCGCCATCAGAATTTTCCGAAGACACTCGCAAGAAAAGCTTCCGAGTAAAAGCAGCGTCCAGAACATTCCCGAGACCATTCCCTTCTCCTGAGGAAATCAATTTTCCCGAGAATGTTCACCCTCCCGAAATCAATTCTCCCGACTTGAGCAAGACAATTTCTGTAACCGACTCCATCAACTCCTGCCTATAATGTGGAGTCTGTTACGCCACCAGGTCATTCCATATTTCAAATATGGTCCACAATTCATATTTTAACAAAAGCAATTATAAAAAAACAACAGATATCACTTCCGCAATCAAGAACACAATTCAGACCGTTACAAAGATCGCAATGTATAAATCGTGCGGTTATGAAATCCCGCATGACTCGCACTATCAATAGAAAACCCCGAGTATATATAATATCGAGAGGGGATAGGGACAGTACAGACAGTTTTTAACAGATACATTTTTACTGGAGATATTTAGCTAGAAAAACAGAGTTTACCTTTGTAGAATACACTGCAATCCTCTGACAATAGTGAATTCTCTCCCTCCTCCACATAATTTTTCTTAAATTGGGATTCCACATAAAACCCGAATCTTTGCGATTGCTTTTTTTTCTACTCCCTCTCAAATCCAGGTTAAATTTTGAAGTATAAATAATTTTTTCTAGGAATTTATCCTTATATTTTGTGTTTTCATTGAGATCTGAATCCTCACACTCAAGATCTCACCCCCCCATTCAACCTTCTTCAAATAGCATCTTTTTTATCAGCGATGGTCCCACACAAAAAAGTTATCTGTGGCACAACTTCTAAAGGCAAGGCCAAGACGACTGTCGGAGGCGCGCCTCCAAGCGAAGCAACTGTTCGCGGAGGGTACTGCCACTATGCAGAAGTCGTCTGTCCGTACCCAACCTCCACAACAACAAGAAGACCAGTTGTTTTAAATGCTCTGAGAGATGGAACAGATGAGGGAACAACAATAGAAATCAGATCGCGAGCGGAAGCAGGTGATTATCAACTGCAACATCCTTCACGAATAAAAAGAGCTGAAGCTACTCAACCAAAAGTTCCAGGCTCAAGTCGTCGCCCTTCAGAATAGATCCACACAGGCAGAGGGCGAAGAGAGAATGGCGGGTACCCAAATCTCCGCGTCCTCGAGGAGCTGATCCAGAAGCGAATCGTGGAGGCCAAGCTCCCCCCAGCATTTGGTTCCGATTACCCGTCTCGACGACTCCCCACTTTCTAAGGACATACAAGGGTGTGAGCTTCTGAAGTTCTTGACTCTTACTTTCAACAGCTACAATAGAGCGAACGATCCAGTATAGCACATCCGCTATTTTCAAGAGAAAATGCTCTACTCTCAAAACAACCGAATAATGTGCCTTCCATTCCCCTCTAGTCTTAGAGATGCAGCATCGGAGTGGTTCTACTCCCCACCACCCTGCTCTCTCTACAACTTCTCGAAAATCACCAAGGCCTTCCTCACGCAATATATTACTCGCCAAGAAGTCAAGAAGAGTAGCCCCCACCTCTTCTCCGTCAAAATGAGGCTAAAAGATAGCCTCAAATCTTATATCAACTTCTTTTAGAGTTAACTCGCCAAAATCTCCAACTGTGGAGAAGAAGTATCCACACTCACGTTCACTCATCCTTTGTACAAGCATCTCCTGAAGCACAATGTCACCAAAATGACTGCAACTCTCTCTCGAGCAGTGTCATTCATCCAGCTGGAGGAAACGATGAAGGCTTCCTCCAACTCTTCAATAAAGCTTAGCGAGGACGGAACAAAATCAAAGTCCACCCGCGAAGCTTACGATCATATTCCCGACCGGCATACGGGCAGCCTCACTACAAGAAGCAGGCACTCTCCATAATACTGTCAAGTGTAGTCCAGGGCTACAAGTCTGCAGAACATTTCACTCCATTAAAGCTCCCGATCGATGAAGTCTTCAACACTTCAAAGATCAATCATGGGTTAGACATCCGAAATCGATCCAGTCCAATCTGTCACTGACTGGGTCGAAGGAGTACTGCTCGTTCCACGAGCGCAAGGGGCACCAAACCATCTATTGTTGGGCCCTCCGGAGATATTTAGAAAAGCTCATCCAACAAGATTTCCTCAAGAAGTACATCTTCACCCTTTCGCGAAAGTCGAACGCCCCATCTTTTCGAGAGCAAAACACAATCACTTAGTATAGAACGATCGATTGAACTGCCAGACTCTCCTTCAGACGGTGTGTACTCCCTTCTGAACCCTTTTATTATTGCATTTTAAATAAATATTGTTTTATGCTTTACACTTTATAGATTCAACAATCCAGCATGCGCCACAGTGATGGAATTTCCCTCGCTCGGAGGCAGCCATGACAATCCCCCGATGAGAGGATGTGCCCCCACTCGGGGGCAGTTTCAGCGACCATCCATCTGTGACGCCCCGATGATGGATTTCCCGAACGCGGAGGCTGATTGTGGTCTTCCGCTAATAGGATATGCCCCCACTTAGAGGATCACGTCTATACACTCTAGATAGGATAAGCCCCCACATCAAAGTGTTAGCACAAATACCGACATACATCCAACCACATGCCCCAATGATGCGATTTCCTCCACTCTGAGGCAGCCAAGAAAACCCTAATGATGGATGTGCCCCACTCAGAGGCAGTAACGCGGTGACAGAACCCGCTCCATAGCGCGGCATCGAAACCTGCACCGATATGGGATTTTCCCCACTCGGTATCCATAGCGCAACGTCGGAACTCGCACCGAGATGGGATTTCCCCCACTCGATATCCATAATGCAGCGTCGAAACTCGCTCCAAGATGAGACTTTTCCCACTCGGTATCCATAGTGCAGTGTCAAAACTCGCTCCATAATGCGATATCAGCACTCGCCCCATAGTGCAATGTCGAAACCCTCACATGCTTACGGGCCTTTCTCAATCGTCCTATGGGAGTCGAAACCCTACGTTGTGAGATTTCCTCCACTCAGAGTTCGCCACTCTGATGTATGAATTTCTCCCTCTCAAAGCCCCCGCCTGCTCCGCTGATAGGATTTCTTCCACTCGGAGTAGGCAAGCCTATGACCTCCCTCATTTGAACCTACAGGCAGATGAATACATACGTACATATTCTGTTATGGGATTTTTCCCACTCGGAAGATAGCTCCATTGACGGGAAATCTCCCGCAAGAGAGGACAACTCCGTTGCTGGGCTTGCCCCAGGTTGGAGGTACCAGATTGTCGATGGGGTAGAGGACCCTTATCCGGAATAGACACTTTCAGTCTGTTATTGGAATTTCCCCCACCTCAGACCAACTTTCCTGCAGATACTACCGGACTATAGTCATACGCGAAATCAAGTACATTAATGAGGGTTTTCTTGTTTGGATTATCCCTCGACGTACTTATCTCGCGTGGTCGTATGTCCAATGATTTTTGAAGATGAGACATATAGAAACCATTGTAGGATAAATCACACTCAGAGATTGCACGCAGTCATCCCTTGAACATCTCGAAAATCAAAATTGATTCCTCAAGCATACATACACTTTCAAACAATACAAGCAAAAGCAAATCAGGTAAGATCTAAAGACGTATCCATTTCTATTCCAAAATCGCTTTCATTACAAAAATTTTCCGATTATGTCCATTCAATTACATACTCAGTTACTTCTTACAAAAGTAAAACGAGGTTTATTACATGTTTGTGTTTGCTTTTTATTGAAAAGAAATTATAGATAAACATATTCTGACTCAGACTCGCCAAAATTCGTGATGCTGAAACAAACAAAGATCCTTCAATCGGGAAGCGCTTCATGCAAGCGCGATCCTATTGTTCACACCACCATCCGCAACCCTCGAGAAAAGCCTAGTGAGGTTCCTACGCAAAAATAGGAGATTTCTAAATGAAGAATTGCCTCTGTCTCCCTAGTAGAGCACGCCTCCAAGGTAGCCAGATAACCTCGTCCAGGATGTACAAGAACGTGATGACATCACATCACGATCCCCTCATTCTGAACAAGAATCCAGAAGTCTCTAAAATAAGGGCGCCCCATCATCCCAGGTCATCCACCCGTGCTTCCTTCTCAGACCTCGTCTTAAGAAAAGAATCTCTCAGTACGAGGACCACGGGACTCGATCCGGAACAAAGAGTCCGAGACGTGGACAACGGTGATGGAATCAGGATCTAACACCGTTACCACCCAAGCAAAGCCACACTTCGTCCGCACCAACCACCAGGAGATGATATGTTTGAGCAAATCAAGTCAGAACTTGAGCCCAATCTATGCCTCACTGGCGACAGAACCTTATCACGAGAACCGAAACTCCGTGATCAGGTCATCACGAGATTCAAAATTAAATGACAAGGGGGCCGATACGACGCAACCACCGTCTTCATCATCGGCATCCTCTCCATCTCTTCTTCCATTGAGTAAAGAAAGAACAGCAATTCAATCCACCAAAGCAAGAAATATCAAGAGGCAGAGAAAGCCTTTTGAAGATGAGACTCCACTTTCAAAATATACTCTATTTATAGACGTGAAGCTAAACCGTCTCGAATTCAAAACTTTCACACCTACAGAGACAATTTGAATCCCGAATTTTTTCAGCATGTCACATCAACGGAATTCGATTCAATCCTGTTACACGATCTCTTCCATTATGAAGTCAAGATTTGGGTCATTAATTACCCAACTGTCTTTGCCAGGTTTCAAAAAGGCCCATAGTACAAAGAAGTATTAACCAAAACCCTTCAGATTACAAGCGACGCCTCAAACTTCTCGAGCTAAGACACATTCATACCACTCCACGTTTTCTCCTCAAAGTCGGGAGAAAGAGGAAGCAAAGGGGGCATCTCTAGTGGACAAAATCTAACCCACGCAGGATCAAGACATGTGTCCCTCGCCATCAGAATTTCCCAAGACACTCGCAAGGAGCGTTCAAAACATTCCTGAGACATTCTCTTCTCCCGAGAAAATAAATTTTTCCAAGGGTGTTCATTCTCCCGAAGTCAGTTCTCCCGACTTGAGTAAGACAATTTCTGCAACTGACTCCATCAATTCTCGCCTATATTTATAGAGATTGTTACGCCAGCAAGTCATTTCATATTTCAAACATGATCCATGATCTCTATTTTAAGGCGAGCAGTTACAGAAAGTAGCAGATATCACTCATGCAATCAAGAACACAATTCAGGCTCTTGCAAAAGATCACAACGTGTAGATCGTGTGGTTATTGAATCCCACAAGACTCGCATCGTCAACAAAACCACCGAGTGTACAAGATATCGAGAGGGGACAAGGACAGGATAGACTTTTTTGACAAATACATTTTTACTGTAGATATCTAGCTAAAAAATAGAGTTTACCTATATAGAGTACATTGTAATCTTCTGAAAATAGTGAATTCTTCCCTTCTTCTCCATAGTTTCCCCGAATTGGGTTCCACGTAAAATCCAAGTCTTTGCAACTGCTTTTTTCTACTCCCTCTCATATCTAGGTTAAAATTTGAAAGTATAGATAAAGTCCTTCTAGGAATTTACCCCTACAAAAACCGTGGGTTCTAGGCTCAGAATATCTCCTTTTATTTTTGCCATCAACAACTAAATCAAAAGCCAGATGGTCTACATCCATTTTTTTCTGTTGCTCTCCAGTTTTATTCTACTCCCTAAAACTACAATTAAACGAAGTATGATCAGAAAAGGTTTCAGCAATCAGATCTGATAACATCTCATTACATTATTAAAAGAAAATTTGTATGCAAATTAATCAAGAAATAGACATGTGATCACCATATCTCTATTAAGACCAAAATTAGATCAATATCAGATAGAAGTAATAAGTCCTTTCGATTGACAGCTAAACCAAATCACCACTAGTGCTGATGGTCAAAAAGAAATTATAAAAAATGTCTTTTTAATATATAAAAATGATGAAGTCGGCATTAATACTAGTGTTCCATAAGTATTTTCACAATTTTTGGCACCAAAACACATGAATAGCTAGCAAGAGGGCAAGATGATAGCAATTGGTACTCCAATTGTGTGTGTGTGTGCGCGCGCGCGCGCGCGCGTGCGGGTAAGTTTTTTTTTTTTTTTTTGTGGGGGGTACAACTTTTCTGGGTCAAATTTAATCCAAACCTATTTCGTTAATCTCGTCATGAGAACTAAAATGAAACAGAAAAAAAATGGGGGAAAATAACAGAAAGAGATACTCACAAAAAACTAGTTTTGTTACCAGCTCCAATCATCACCTGCAATCAAAGCAACAACTTGAGACAGAAAATTCAAAATAAAAATAAAAACCGAGAAGGCAATAGAGAAGAAGCCCTTACCTCAAAAAATGGGACACAACAGACAGAAAATTAGAACAAAAAAAAATCTTTAAATAGCGAACAGAGTGAAAGGATAGAAACAAAGAAAGAGTAATTAGGGGAGAGATTGAGAGAGAGAGTTTGAGGGCAGCGAGCGGGTCGGGGCGAAAAATAATTCGAACGAAATTTTTTTGGCGCAGTTGCCCGCCAAAAATTTCAGCTCCAGTTTTCTTTTTGTTTGCTTCGCAATTCGCAAACAAAAAAGAGAGATAAGTGATGAATGGGTGGGCCGCGACTAAAAACAAACCCTAACGGCACCCCCCCCGCACCCGCACCCCCGTCGATCACGAGATCTGGCAAGGGTGACACGAACGCGTGCGTGGCGACGTCTGATTGGTGGAAGGGAGTGGGGGTGCGAGGCCGCGTAAAGGTCTGATCTGAAGTCATGCGTCCGAATCTAACGGCGGACAGGACGCAGGTGGGATTCGGGAGTTAATAAGTAGGGCCCACTGGATGTTGTTGGGATTTTTTTTTTTTTTTTTTTTTTTTTGGGGTGGGGGGGGGGGGGGGGTGGGGTGGCGTGGGGGCGGGGGGGGCGGTGGAGGGGAAGAGAAAATTGAAAAAAAAAAAAAAAATGGAAACTGTTGAAAAAAAAAATTTATTCGCCTTAACATTTATTTTCTTCAAGAAAAAGGACGAAACTTAACATTTATTTTCTTTTTTCTTTTTCTTTTCTTCGTTCTTTGATACTTTTAAACATGTTGGATTTATCATATTAGGCCTTCATGACTTAAATTAAGTCAAATTAATCCCTTGATTTATTTATTTATTTATTTTTTCCACAAACACACAAATTTTTAAGACAAAGTAGGAAAGATACTTCCCACTCCCTCGCTCTGAAGTTCTAAACACAGTTTATCATCCATTCTTAAAAACACTCTCTTGTTTTTATGGGTTCACTAGTCGGTACTGAAAATCTAAAAATCCATGTTGTTGTTTTTTCTTTATGTTTGTTACAGTTGTACAAGCCTCTAGAACAGATCATGTTCAAGTAAGATCATTGTTATTAAGTTCAGTCGGTTTGGTTGCCGTAATTGGCCTTAATTCATAAGTCGTAATTGGTAAACTCTTTTACAGTTGTAAATGAGTTACATGCATATAAGTTACACGGTATTTGATTGGTAATATTAAGTTATAAATGAGAAAGTGTATTGTGTTTTACGGTGTTTAATTGTCTTAATGTATTAGTCGTAAGTGAAAAAATTGATCACAAAATTAATTATTTGGTGATTTAAAATTTTTAAATATTGCAAATAAATATTTAAAATATTAAATATTAAAAAATAATATTAATATAAAAATAATACAATTTTGCATGACCACAAAATTAACTGTAAGTGAGTTGTAAGTAAATGGTAATTGGGTTGCAAGTGAGTGATAATTGGGTTGCGTAAATCTTTTATGAATTATGGTCCAAACAAACACTGTAATTATAATTGGGATGTAAGTCATTTACGAATTACGATCTTTTACGCGAAAGAAACAGGTTTTAATTAAACAATTTCTGTCTACGAACATGTAAGAGATTGCCAGGGGGGATCTGCCGCTACAGTGACAATGCAAATTTGTTAGTGAGGGTCTCATGAACATACATAATTGTTATCAAGTTCCTAAACTTTCTTTTTAGAAGTAAAATAAGAGATATTGTGATGTGTGATGCTGTGAGTCAAAAATATATATATCCATTAATTTGATTAAGAATAATGATAGCAGATATTTACCTCTCCACTACCGAGTTATAACTTAGTTTATCTTTGAATTTTATGTAGGTTATTCTCCTATTTATCCCCTTAATCTTTCACATTTCTAAAATTATTCTTCAAATCATCATAATTACTCAAAAACCCTTTATTTCTTTAAAAAGGACCAAAGTTAGTTACCCATCTTCTTGTTAATTTTTTAAACAATTTAAAAGAAAGATTACTATTTTATCCTCACATGTGGACCCGACCCTTTTTCTCTCTTCTCTGATTCTCTCTCTCTCCCCTCTCTCCCTTCTCTCTTTTCTTCATTAATCTCACCTTACGTCTCTCTACCTCTTCTTTTTCATTAATCTCACAAATATTTATCCTCCCAATTCTCCAACAGAGAAGAAGCCCATTAAAACTCTGTGACCATCTCCCCACTTGCACTCTCCAATCCTCCAACAATGGAGAAGAACAACACCCAGAGCTCAAAACCATAGTCAACTCGGTCAGGATCAAGAAGAAACTTAGGCTTAGTTTCTATGATCAAACTCTGGGGCGCTGGTCTCTTAGGATCTCTTTGCAAAGGTCCAAATTCCCATAGCAGGAGCAGCCAGCAACAGACACGATGAAAGAGGAGGAGGGTGGGTCTTCTCTATTTGCTGCTGCATGTTTACACTCTGACTAATTTTTTGAAAATTCAAAAGATACCCATTGGTTTCTAGACTATAGTTTTGAGAACTTAGAAAGAAAATTTGGGTTTAATAGAGAGGAGAAGTTGGGTGACACTAAAGGTTAGAGCTTTGATGTTAATGAAGGTCCATTGGGAGTTCAGAGAGGGACTGGTCCTTGGGTTCCATCTGGAATTCAGAGCAGGGCTACTCTTTGGGTTCATGGAGCGAAATCAAGCGAGAATTGATGTTTGATGAAGAAAATGAGCAACAACATGACATTTTGGGCCTCAATGAATCAAGATACAATTCAAATGCTAGTCAATTGAATGTTGACGAAGAAAAAAGCTTAAATTTGACAGAAGTAGTGCCATTCCATCTAGGCCTACGGGCGGTGGCAACAGCGGCAAGGGCAGGGAGAGGGAGTCGACGACGTAGTCACGTAGTAGACGGAAGGCTATTAATGGATTTCAAAACGATATAACATGAATGCTTAGAGTGTTCCATTTTGATTCTCTTTAACTCATGGTGAAGGTAAGTTTAGAAGTACGAAGAGAATTGGAGGGTAATTGAGCAATTATGATAATTCTGAGAAAAATTTTAAAAATATGAAAGATTAAGGGGGTAAATATGAGAATAACCATTATATTTTTAGTTATAGAAAGTGCAATCTTGAACTCTTGGAAAAGGAATCAATGTTGGAGACTCCCTGGTAATTAGAGAGGGATCATGGTTCTACTACATTCTTCAAATTTATCTCCTAGCCCAATCTTGAACTCTGATTTTATACTACAACCTTCCCAATATTCGGTCCCCCTACGGCCTCAATTAAGCGGGTTGGGTACAGATCAGGTCGGATATATTGAGATCAAGCCAACAGAGTTTGAAGTTTGCATGATATTGCAATCGAACAGTCACATCTAGTATATGCAGTATGAAAGTGTTTAGCATATAATAATTTTCGTGAACTTAAAAATTAAATGCAACAAGTGTTTTGAGAGAACAATAGTAGAAAAGCTCTGTAACTAAGCAAACTGGGAAAGAGTAAATTTACGGTGATAGCCTTCTGAGAAGTGGAGGATAGTAGGATCATCATTAAGACATAAATATGTAATAAATACCTTTTAATACAAGATATTACAAGTGAGAAAAATGAAAGGAAAAAAAACATAATTAAAATTTAGTTTTGACTTGTTTTTTCCCTTTTTCTTTTCTCGAAATAGAGTCCTGCACATAGGATGAGGATAAAATAGGCATCCAGCAGCATGGAGAAGCTATACATTTGAAAGAGGTTGTGCAAAGCATTTAACTATATATGTAGGCATAAAAAGAATTATTTGTGTAAAAAGAAGTATCTGCTCCCCAAGTAAGATTTCAACAAAAACTCCTGAAATTCAGAGACCTATATCAAAAACATTATTTTCCCTGACTATTAGCCTTGTGACATGCATTTTTGGTGCAAAAAGTGATCACAATTTATCGCACAAAACTTGATTTATAATCTTTGAGAATACCAATTTATTCTCAGGCCTAGTCCAGATAAATTTATCATTGCAACATTAAGAGATGGGCTAATCAAATAAGATATGGGTATCCCTAGATAACTCAACACTCGTATCCTTAGAATCTTCATTTGTTGGCTTCAGCAGCTCCTTATCTTTTTTGAGGGAAAGAACCAGGCCTCAAACTCGAAAGCCCCGTTCCAATATTATAGCTAGAAATGAAGGAGTACAGAGAGAGAGGCTTACCAAGTGGGTAGACAGAGTGGATACGATCCAAACAGAGGGGAGAGGAAGAAAAAAACTAAAAAAAAATACAATAAAGTAATAAAAATGAACTCAAGAAGATTTAGCTTTCGGGTGATGAGTAATCCACAGGTTGTGGTAGAAATCTGCATGGTTTTTCAGGACTGCAGTGTTCTTAAATTTCTGGTTAAAGATGCGAGCATCTCTCTCATTCCAAAGACACCATACAGCTGCAGTCACCATGGTGTCCGATTTTAGCCTCATACTGAATCAATTTTGCCTGTTTGCCAAGCTCCCCAGAGGTTACTCAAAAGTGATAGGCCAGGAAGATAAGTTGTGGGTATCTTTGATGTTGTGATTTCAGGGGAGGACGCCCCCACGATCGGATCGACTGGGGAGGCGCAGCGGAAACAAAGCACATGATCTACTAGGGCAACGTGAAGAAGAGAAGAATAAGATATTTCAAAGTAATAGAAAACCAATAAACAATATAACGTGGTTCCACTGATCAAACAGATCATGTGTACGTCCATAAGAGAAGGGAGAGAAACTTTATTAAATTTTGAGAGAGTACAATAAGAATTATTTACACCTCACGCTAAGAAGATTACAAGCCCTTGATGGTCGTCAAGAACAGCGAACTCTTATGGCTAAGCTTCTCTCACGAATCTCTCACTTAGATGAATTATACCCCCTAAGAATTACAAATTCATTGGGATTCTCTTGGAATACATTGAAGGTCACACCTAAGGGGTTATTTATAGTACATAGAACTCTCTTAGTCCTAAACAAACTCCATCAATCAGAAAAAAGAAAACTTGAATTCAACTCGGACTAAAAACAGATTTAGAAAAAGAAACTGTCAAATCCAACATTGGTCGACCTTCATGACGTATTCACGTCATAATCCTAACAATCTCCCCCTTGACTTGAATACGTCCAAGTCTGAAAATAGCCAGCATGCTCCATGTGCTCGCATCCACGCAATTGAACAAAAACTTGACTTCATCTCCATCTCACTCCCTCTTCTCTATAACCCTTTCATGGGGTTCACAACTTAATTAGGTCGAATAAGTTCAGGCCCAACCTGAACTTTATTACCGAATGATCTCCTTGATCTACACAAGATTTATAAGAATTTGCTCCACCATATGAGTAACGATCTAAACTACTTTGTTGCGCATCTAATCCAATCTCTCTTCGGGAAACAATGAACATCCGAGCTCATGGTTGCCACCACCACCATCATGTTGGCCCAAAGGCTTTCCACTCTAGTTTTGATGATGACTAACTCATGTAGTTATGTGTACTAATAATCTTGTGTTTTAGTCTCAGATCATTAATGGTGTTTAGCTTCAACAAGATGATTTGGAAGCTTGCACATGTTGGTGTTTAGCTTCAACAAGATGATTTGGAAGCTTGCACATGTTGATTCAAGAGCCCGCGCATCAAAGATGATATTTTGCAATTGCTCGGTGAATCAAAGGAATTTTTGGATCGAGTCAACTTGGAGATTGCGCTCTACAAGAAGACTTAGGTATCCATAGTTTTTAGTTTGGGTTTAGATCTTAATTGTAAAGATTAGTATAGTATGATAAGCTCAAGTTCACAACACACATGTTTCACGTTTTTCAAATTGTTTTTCGGTTTTTGTTTAACCGATCTTGGTTCTCATGAATAGATTTTATATCAAATAAGTTTACATGGTTTAGTGTATATATGATTTGTTCTATATACATGCATGCTTCTATTGCTTAAACAAACTTAGTTTGATATTCTATTTCATGTGTTTTATGTTTTGCTATTTTTATCAAAACATTATTTTGGACTTAATGACAAAAATCATGATATCTATATGTTTCTTGCATATTGAATTTCTATTCATATACAACTTGCTTCAAAGTGTTTAAATATCATGTATTTTGTATTTGGATGAGTTTTAGATAAAACGTATTTTCTATTCAAAATACAAGTTTTTAGAAAATACGGTTTTTGGTTTTTGGCAAAATTTCTATGACACAAAAATAGTCAAATATGTTTGAAATTTGTGTTAGGATTTTTAACACAAGTTTGTATTTCAATTTAAAATGATAAAACTATTTTTGTGGAATTTTAGAGATTTTGTGGGATTTATTGGAATATTTTTTACACTGTTTTTCTGACCCATTTATAGGCTGACAGGCCTGGTCGGTCGACCGAAGCGGTCGACCGCACCAAGGGCCGGTCGACCGGTTCGGTCGACCGATGTGCACAGACCTATGCACGTCTGCAGCCCAATGGGCCGGTCGACCGAAGCGGTCGACCGACGGAGAGCTGTTTGCTCTCGGGAATTTTCGGTCGACGGACCGGTCGACCGGCAGCTGTAACGTTCGAAAATTCGAACGTTGGGCGGTCGACCGGGCCGGTCGACCGGCAGGGTAATTCTGGCATAAATTCTGTTAAACGGCTATTTTCTGTTTTTGCCTATAAATACCCCATTTGAGAGAGGTTTTCTCTAAGAATTTTTGGGCTAAAATTTTCTATCTCTCTGGTGTTTTTGCTGCAAGAAAAATAGGTTTTTGAATTCAAAGTGAACAATCCTTTGTGTTTTTGATTAGGGTTTGAAAAATCAAAGAAAAGGGTTTTGGGAAAAGCTTTTGAATTGAACTTCTCCATCTTGATTTGATTTATTTCCCAAAGATTTTCTTTGTATTGCTGGTTTCAAATCCCTTGGTTTTTCTCCACACTTGAGCTATAATCTACTATCTATATCTATAGGATATTTGTGTGGGAGAAGAAGAAGTTGTTTGTGGTTATTGTTGTGACCACCAAGTTGTAACCCAATCTTTACTTGCTTTGTGCCTTGGGTTGTATCCCTCAAATTGTGAGGTGATCCTTGTATTGGTTTGTGATTGGGAGTTTGGTGTATTGGTTTGGAGTTTGCCTCAAGGAGGAAGTTGTGATTGTTGGAGTTTGCCTCAAGGAGGAGGTTGTATTGATTGACTTGGATTTGTGCCTCAAGGAGGAGGTTGTAAAGAGAGGAGTTGGGTACTCTTTGTAAAGGGTCCTAGGTGGACGAGCTAGTGGAAATCCTTCGTGTGTCGAAGGCGGGGATGTAGAGCTGGGTGCTCGAACCTCGATAACATATCCTTGTGTTTGTGTTTGATCTATTGGCTCTCTATCTCTCTCTCTTTACTTTGTGCCTTGCATTTACTTACATTGCTCATTCATATTTGCTTGGCTTGGTTGTGTGCATCACTTGTTGATAGCACTTGAGTGTAATTTGCATTAAGTTTTTTTTCGCATTTAGTTCATAGATTAGCATTGTCACCTATTCACCCCCCCTCTAGGTGACTTTTCAATTGGTATCAGAGCTAGTGCTCCTGATATTTTGGTTTAACAACCTAGGAGTAAAAGATCTTGGTTTGCTAATCTTCATTTGCAATTATCATTTGCACTCATGGCTAGCCCTCCTATGTTTGACCATACTAGACTTGACTCTTGGAAAGTTAACATGACTAGATATTTAAAAACACTAGGTCATCTAGTTTATCAAGCCATCACCATAGAAACCCTCCCAAATACTAGTAAGCATAAGAAGGCCAATGCACTTGCACTTCAAACACTTAGAGCATCTTTTGATAATGATCTCTTACTTGTTTTTGATAGTTTTGATTCGGCTTTTGCTGTTTGGAGCGTCTTGACATCTCCGGAGCTTCCAAGGATCATCAACAATATGAGGAGATCTAAGAGAGATGTATCCGAAGAGCCTTGTTTCATGGCTTATGGGAATGACTCCCATGAGGTACAATCGGACTCCCAAATACATGATAGCTCTAGCTCTTATTGCCATGGATGTTTTGAGGTTCAAAATTTAAATGTTGAACTTGCTTCTAGGCTTGAAAAATTCTTGGAAAAACATAACTCTTTGAAAGAAAAACATTTTGATTTACAAAAAGAAATGAAGGATTTATGCTCTACTTTTGAAACCGTTTTGCAAGAGAAGGAAGAGATTACTAGTGAATGTGACTCACTAAGATCTCAACTAGACATTGCTTTAAAAGAAATTGAAGTTTTAAAAGGCAAAAATGATTGTGATGATATTTTGGAACACAATGAGATTTTATCCTCAAGATTGGATTGTGTTTTCAAAGAAAACCTTACTTTGAAAAATAAAATTGATTCTATTACTAAAGAATTGAATTTGGTTTTGATTAAAAATGAATCTTTGCAAAATGACATTGATTTACATATTTGCCATGATAGCATTGCTTCTACTTCTAGCACTTCTATTGCATGCTCCACTTTATCTTCTAGCATAGAAAATGATAAATGTTTTGAAGAAAAGTGTTGATAGTTTGGGCTCCACCTTGAGCCAATGTGCTTTAAATCATACACGTTTGGAAACCTTGGTTCGCAAGAAACAAGGTCCATCTTTGCATGCTCACCCATCTATGCATACACATGCTTTTCATGATCACCACCATCATATGTATGCTCACGTGTACACATGTACACATTGTGGTCGAAAAGGCCACCTTGCTAGATTTGTTATGATCGCATTTATCATGAAAATTTAGCAACTAATCTTGTTTGGGTTAGGAAAGAAACTAACCCCCGTGGACCCACAAGAAAATGGGTACCAAGATCCACCTCCTTGATGTTTGATGTAGGTGGAGGCTCTCGCATTACGTGAGAGATTTGGTGCCTTGAGGTGGCTGCGTTCTAAGCTTAAAAGAAAATCATTTGGATGCTTCACACTCAAGGGAATTAGGTGGAGAGGACCACCATGATTTGGAGAACTAGAGATGCACCTTCATAGGTTTTGGTATCATTCTCTAACTCCTATTTATACTTGCATGCTTTCATATTCATTCATTTATAGCATGTTTATAGTTTCATGATTAGTATGATGATTACCATGTTTATGAGAATTATGCTCTACATGATTAGTGATTGAGACACCCATGTTTAATATGGACCCATATTTTGTGTTCTCTTTTGTTTTAGCTATCATGTTAATCATAGATCTAATACACATGTTCTTATCATAATAATCATATGGATTCTTGTGATTGTTTTAATATTCCATGTTTTTGATTATCATGATTATTTTATCAAGTTGATTTTGATTCATTTTTGTGCTTCATGTGTTGACTACTTGCTTGAATGATTGCTTTCATTAAGACTAGAATTTATACTTGTGCAACTAATGAGCTACAAATAGACCTTTACATATGTTTGTGCTCAAATGCTCATTTGTATTCATTTGATGTACTAGCATAGTCTAGTTTTGATGATTCATGCATTTGACCTGTATTCACATGTTTTGATTGACTTCATGTATATGTCTATTTTGTCCAAACTATCATTTATACATATACATCCTTGAGCCACGTGCCTTCATGCATACTATTTTGTGGACTCTTTATGTTTGGGATATGTATGTATACTTTAGTTTGTACATGACATACATATGCCTTGAAGTTTAAGATCATTTGGATAAATTTCATGTTTCTATGTGATTTCCCATTTATGATGAAAATCTTGTTTTTAAGATGATTTTTCAATTAATATCATGGACTTCAATAAGTGATTTTTCAAATTTTCAATTGGTGATTTCACATCCTAGATGAACTTTCATGGATTTCATGATTCATTTATGTTTCATATCTTGATGATTTCCATATTGAGCCTAATTGTCAATTTTCATGATGATATTTTCTCACAACACTTGTACACTCACCTTTTGATGTTTTCTCATGACTTGATTTTCATGAGTATTATTGGTGCCATATAGATTTTTGAGTGTTTAGTGATTTTGTGATTTCCATGTTTCATGAAAAATCCATTTATTTTATCTTGAAGGATTTCGTACTAGTTAACTTACATAACTAGTTGTGATATTCTTCATGAGGTAGTGATTTTCAAACATTCTATATTGTTCAAATCTATTTTTGAAAACTCCTACCATCAATGGGCGGTTGGATGGGAGACCATGATCAAGTATGTTTCTTCTTGAAAATCATTTAAAACTTATCTTGGATAGGTGGTAGTTGATATGAGTTATACACTTGACCTTATTTTTGTTATTTCATTTGGTATCATTGAGTTCTTTCAATTGGTATCAATATGACATATTTTTGTATACTCATATGTGTTTGTTTTATGTATGTATGTTTGCACTTTATATAGTATCAATTTGAATTGATATCTAATCTTTTACATACATACTTAGATGTTTCTTTTGTGCCTATCATATTTATATATTTTAGAGCACAAATCTTGATTTTGCATAGCTTGATTTTAAATGACTATATTGTTTCAATTGATGAAGTTTTTCAATTGGTATCTTAATACAAGCTTATGCATAAGTTTCTTTGTATTTCATAAAGGGGGAGAAAATTCGTATTTTGTATTTCAATAAGCATTTGTTTTGCTTTCCACTCCCTAACTTTATGATAAAAAAAATGATTGAAAAATTTACATTGTTGTGTTATTGGTATCAAGAAGCCATTTGTGTTAAAAATTTCTTCTATGGTATCTAGAGGCTATTTGTTTACTTAAATTGGTATCAATTTGTTTTATTGTCTATTGGTATCTAGTTTACATTGCATGTTTTCTTTTTGAAATAATATGATTATTCATGTTTCAATGCCTTGTATAATTTTGGTATTGGCATTCCTTAAATTATTGATAATTTGAAATTGGTATCATAATGCACTTCCTTGACACATATTTTAAATTGGTATCATAATGAGTTTTTATTATATGCATGATTTGATTTATGCATTAGTTTTATTGGTATTGTTCAATTGAATATCAAGAGCTTAGTCTATTATTTTTTTATATCAAGAGCTTGTTTGGTATATCTAAAGCTTTAGCTATGTTTGATTTGTTTTTGGTATCAAGAGATTTAGCAATTTGTTTTTGGTTTGTTTTACCCCTTTGTTGATGAGTGACAAAAAGGGGGAGAGGAATTTGTAGTTTATATGCATGGTTGATTTATGCATATCATATGTTTTTGTTTGTTTTAGTATTGATTTATTGATATCAAAAGTATGTTTGATTATGTGTTTGAACATTCATTGCATATCTATATGTTTTATTGTTATGCATGAGTTAAGGGGGAGCTTCTTTGAAGCTTTACTTTAATCCATGCATATATAACTCCATGAGTTTTGTCATCATCAAAAAGGGGGAGATTGTTGGCCCAAAGGCTTTCCACTCTAGTTTTGATGATGACTAACTCATGTAGTTATGTGTACTAATAATCTTGTGTTTTAGTCTCAGATCATTAATTGGTGTTTAGCTTCAACAAGATGATTTGGAAGCTTGCACATGTTGGTGTTTAGCTTCAACAAGATGATTTGGAAGCTTGCACATGTTGATTCAAGAGCCCGCGCATCAAAGATGATATTTTGCAATTGCTCGGTGAATCAAAGGAATTTTTGGATCGAGTCAACTTGGAGATTGCGCTCTACAAGAAGACTTAGGTATCCATAGTTTTTAGTTTGGGTTTAGATCTTAATTGTAAAGATTAGTATAGTATGATAAGCTCAAGTTCACAACACACATGTTTCACGTTTTTCAAATTGTTTTTCGGTTTTTGGTTTAACCGATCTTGGTTCTCATGAATAGATTTTATATCAAAATAAGTTTACATGGTTTAGTGTATATATGATTTGTTCTATATACATGCATGCTTCTATTGCTTAAACAAACTTAGTTTGATATTCTATTTCATGTGTTTTATGTTTTGCTATTTTTATCAAAACATTATTTTGGACTTAATGACAAAAATCATGATATCTATATGTTTCTTGCATATTGAATTTCTATTCATATACAACTTGCTTCAAAGTGTTTAAATATCATGTATTTTGTATTTGGATGAGTTTTAGATAAAACGTATTTTCTATTTAAAATACAAGTTTTTAGAAAATACGGTTTTTGGTTTTTGGCAAAATTTCTATGACACAAAAATAGTCAAATATGTTTGAAATTTGTGTTAGGATTTTTAACACAAGTTTGTATTTCAATTTAAAATGATAAAACTATTTTTGTGGAATTTTAGAGATTTTGTGGGATTTATTGAAATATTTTTTACACTGTTTTTCTGACCCATTTATAGGCTGACAGGCCTGGTCGGTCGACCGAAGCGGTCGACCGCACCAAGGGCCGGTCGACGGTTCGGTCGACCGATGTGCACAGACCTGTGCACGTCTGCAGCCCAATGGGCCGGTCGACCGAAGCGGTCGACCGACGGAGAGCTGTTTGCTCTCGGAATTTTCGGTCGACCGGACCGGTCGACCGGCAGCTGTAACGTTCGAAAATTCGAACGTTGGGCGGTCGACCGGCAGGGTAATTCTAGCATAAATTCTGTTAAACGGCTATTTTCTGTTTTTGCCTATAAATACCCATTTGAGAGAGGTTTTCTCTAAGAATTTTTGGGCTAAAATTTTCTATCTCTCTGGTGTTTTTGCTGCAAGAAAAATAGGTTTTTGAATTTAAAGTGAACAATCCTTTGTGTTTTTGATTAGGGTTTGAAAAATCAAAGAAAAGGGTTTTGGGAAAAGCTTTTGAATTGAACTTCTCCATCTTGATTTGATTTATTTCCCAAAGATTTTCTTTGTATTGCTGGTTTCAAATCCCTTGGTTTTTCTCCACACTTGAGCTATAATTTACTATCTATATCTATAGGATATTTGTGTGGGAGAAGAAGAAGTTGTTTGTGGTTGTTGTTGTGACCACCAAGTTGTAACCCAATCTTTACTTGCTTTGTGCCTTGGGTTGTATCCCTCAAATGTGAGGTGATCCTTGTATTGGTTTGTGATTGGGAGTTTGGTGTATTGGTTTGGAGTTTGCCTCAAGGAGGAGGTTGTGATTGTTGGAGTTTGCCTCAAGGAGGAGGTTGTATTGATTGACTTGGATTTGTGCCTCAAGGAGGAGGTTGTAAAGAGAGGAGTTGGGTACTCTTTGTAAAGGGTCCTAGGTGGACGAGCTAGTGGAAATCCTTCGTGTGTCGAAGGCGGGGATGTAGAGCTGGGTGCTCGAACCTCGATAACATATCCTTGTGTTTGCGTTTGATCTATTGGCTCTCTATCTCTCTCTCTTTACTTTGTGCCTTGCATTTACTTACATTGCTCATTCATATTTGCTTGGCTTGGTTGTGTGCATCACTTGTTGATAGCACTTGAGTGTAATTTGCATTAAGTTTTTTTTTTTCGCATTTAGTTCATAGATTAGCATTGTCACCTATTTACCCCCCTCTAGGTGACTTTTCACATCATGCCCACCTCCCCCACACTCGCATACCACCACGAGCAACCCCCCTCATGCTCCAACCCAACAACCCCTCGAGCACTCTGCCGCCTCGTCGGAACTCCCACGACAACCAATTGCCGAGTCCCAAGCATCTCCCACTTCTTCCCATTATGATCTACCGGCCGAGCCCATGGTTGCCGCATGCCGAGCAACCCCTTCTCCTCTGCCGCCCTCCGGCACCACCACGACCTCCGACGGCCAGTCCCGGAGCACCCATCTCAGCCCCGCGTACTCCGAACTCCTCCATCGGAGCCGTGAACCACCCAACGGAGCTTTGCCTTTCCGCCAAGATCCACGCGCGCATCCATCGAGCCCAGACCGTGCCCCCATGTGCGTGAGCCCCCATCTCCTCCCTCTTTGTGTATAGGTAATCTCTCTCTTTCTATATTATGAGTTATGGGTTTATATGTACGTAAGTCTGTGCTTATAATGTGTATGCATGTGTTTATGCATGCGGGTGTGTGTGCTGTGTACATGAGTTATGTTGTGTGCAAGTGTGTGCATGAGTGTATATTCATGCATGTATATTAATGTGTATATGTATGTGTACGCGTGTGTGTATGTATATGTCGGTGTGTATATGTGTGTATGAGTGTGTTTTGGGTGTATGTGTGAATATATATTGGTGAATGTGTGTTTTGGTTGCAGCACTCAGATTCGCTCGGGTGATCTGAACTAGTAACAAAAGACTCATACCCGATCCAGATTTGTGTTCGTCGGACCCGATACACTGGCGATTTGAAGACCGATCCACGAGATGAATCGGAGATTCATACATGTTCAGGCAGTGCAGATCAGACGACGATTTGGACCCAAAATCACGTCATTTCATGTGAGTTTACTTTTACATTATTATTAATTACCGTTATCTTCTGTTTAATTATTGTCAAGTTCAGATATTGGTTGTACATGTTAATTACTATTTATGGCCATGCTCACTTAGATGATATCTATATCAGAGTAGTAGTGTTTAGGACTGGGATGTGTTCGATAGATTATTGATCTGATGTTGAGTTAGTTATTCAGTAGTTAATACCTGGACTTATTAATGGATGTAGTTGGAGTAAGTTTGACTTGTAGTTGGGACAAATCAGACTAGTAAAATAGTAGATCTTAAAGATGTATAGTGGATTACTAGACTAGTATTATCATACTGGGAGAGATGATTTAGAGATACTATAGGTGATGGATTGGGTGTATTCTTGACATTTTAGAAATATAGATTCAATATTCCATCATTGAGGTGTTTGTGTTTTTATCATTTCATGTGAAAATGTTTATCATTTTAACCTGGATCTGGTCATTATGATTGCTAGACAGAGTATTGGATTGATCTTAAGTCTAATCGGCTCGTGATTGTAACTAAAAGTTTATATTTTATGTAAATTGATTATTAGACTTGATCTTTCTTTGTTGGAGATATACCAGATAAAAAGTAAATTGGATATCGATGATTGATTAAATAAGATATTCTTTATTAAAAGAATGAAATCTTGGACTTAGACTTGTCAGTAGATACGATTGGAGTAGAGTAGACCTTGAATTGAGAAATATGAGTTTGATTGGACTGGTCAGAACTAGGGAATTATACGTTTGCACATTCAATTAGTTATCTTGGATTTAGATCCTTTTGATTGAGTTTGATGGAAATGAGAGTTGATCAATGATCTTGATTGAATTTGGATAGCAATGACTGTTTAGATATGGTGAACTGTGTATTTATTTTAGATATTGAGACTTGTATATATCAGTGATTTAGAGGAGGGACATATTGATGACTTAGAGGATTAGAGTAGATTGGTAGCGATGAGAGAAAATTGATTATTGATTCGTTAAGATGGTGGTCTACTGTATTATATACTTTAACATGGATTGATTCTTGATGTCCACGATAATTGTATTGAGACTATAAGTTGATGGATTAGTTACTATTGTATCCTAGTGCTGATGGATGAGATGCTGATCAGTTCTACGTGAGACTGTCTATTGAGTGAGACTGTCTATTGAGCAGTATGCTGACTTGTTATTGTATTAATCATGTTGTTGAAAATTACTGAAAAATATTGTCAGATCGTAACACATGTATTGTTTCATTGTTCTATCGTTTACACGGTTATATTGTTCACATTGTTATTGTTACCATTATTGATATTATTACTGTCACCGTATCGTCCTAGTAATCGAAATAATATGGATATTGATTGATCTAAATAATAATGTAATAGATAACTTGCACCGGGATTAGAAAATTGATGGAGGAGACATCGTCTGTATTTTGGGTGGACCTAAGATACAGGTTATGCAGCCGAGATACGGTTCCACTGCAAGGTTTCAGGGGATGACTGATATCCCGTGTTGTTCATATTGTTATTGACTACCTAGCGTAGCACCTGGTTCAGAGCCAGGTGATTGGGCCGTGGTTCCAGGTATATAGGAATTCACCTAAAACATAGACAATATCTCCATTTATTAATTTTAATAACATAGGATTTCGATTGACACGTGTGATAAGCGTAGTATGGGATGCATCTATTACAGGTGGCAATTGGTGTTCACTGACATAATAATAATAATGAACTGTCCATAATGTACTGTGACTGATTGTATTCGCCTGATACCTACATGTTATGATAGACACTTGACTCTGCTCATGACCCGACATATGATTGTATAACAGACTAGCTCTATTACTCTGTAAATTATGTACTGCATGTTATACTAATACTAGAGGGTATGCTAATTGATAATACTTTGTATTATACTCCTTTTTTTATTACAGTTCTATTCTTGTTATTTCTTGTTCAGTACATTTCATATTAGTAGCTCAATATGCTCACATTATATGCACACGCACTTTTTCCTCTATTTTTACACACTCATTGGGAGTTCTGACTCCCTGGATTTGCACATCCAGCTTTATGTTTGTTATTTTACTAATCAGATATTTGGAGAGGATCAAAGGCATCCTGAGGAGCCGGAGTTCCTTACTTGATCATTCTTTCTCGGTATTTTCTTACTTTTCTTTATTCCTATTACTTTCATGATTCTGTACATTGGACTCAGTACTTGTTTTTTTTCTTTATTGATCTGTTATCATGTGTGGATATTTATATGTTCTGTTGCAGTGATATTGATTCATCATAGTTGATTGATATAGCTTGTTCAGGTTACGTTAGACTTAGCATGTATATGTGGGGTTTTCTCTTCGCGTATATACGTCGCTGACTCTCATCGCGACTCCGTTTCCGTGTCTTTCGAGAAGCGGGGGTGACTGTTTCAGTTTGGTTCTCTGTCTTGGTATTATGATTCAAATATTTTGCAGCCGATCAGTGAATTCTTTTGTGTTATTTCTTTTGGTGAACAGTTTGCAATGCCTGGAATCAGAAACAGATGAACATACAAGTGGTAATGGCAGGCTAGCATTTGATGGTAGGTTTGGTGATCTCTTCCACCAAACTGTTTCTTTAAGAGATTTGTTTCGCAAATAATCCTATATGCTTAGTTTGGATATATGAAGGCACTATGAGGAGGCGGCAGGGGAGTTTCCGCGATGGAAAGAATGCTGATTGTTGATGCATTTGCTTCGCCGATACAAGTAGTTTGTAATGAGTCTGCAATTGTGTGAGCCTGTGTATTTTACATCCAAAATTCTCTCGCATTGCAAATGAAAATATTCCAACCACAATCTTGTGTTATAAACGACCAGTTGGTCAATCTTTTCGAAGAAAGATTAGTTTTGTTTTAACTAGAACTTTTTCAGTCAGTCTGGGCAAAATTTCTGACTTGCATATACGTAACAAATGAATCGGGTTGCAGTCATATTCCACCCACGATCCGAACCCATTGGTGTTGCTTAGTTGATTCATTGAGAGAGTGAAATGATCCAACAAACGAAGTGGTGGGTGCTGAGTCTTGTGACCACCAACTGTTTGATCATTGGACTGATCGACAGAGGACAAAGAGTTGTTGAGAAGGTTACTCTTTAGCTCTCCACATACAGTGTTTTGTTGGGCATTTCTCGTAATTTAATTTCATTCTTTCTCATCAAACTAGGGTTACCCAATTATGAGTTTATTCAGAATTTATAATTAAAAGAAATAAGTGGCCCCATTTTTAGATTAAATTAAGTATCATAATGATGAAAAAGAAAAGAATCAGAAACAAGATGACAACAGTCAATTCCGACTATCCAGCCGACAAATTGACAGCATGTGTTTTCTTTTCTTTGTATTGGAAAAATCCATTTGGTTGTCTTAATATTTTTAAAAAAAAATCTTCTTTTAAAATTTAATTTTAAAAACATATCACTTTCCAGTTTAATTCTAAAATCAACTTCTGACATACCCTATATAAGGCTCACGCAAGCGTTGAGCGGTTTCGTCTTTCTTGCACAGCGCAGGAATGTTTGTTTATTGGTCCGAGTTTGACGAACTCAGACGTAAATATTTAGCAAAAAGATTATCAATTTAAGTCTGAATTTGATGAACCCGGACGCAACGTTTGAGCACCAAATTTTCGTTTGGTTTGCGCTGAAAGTTTATATTTGATGAGACCCTGCTCGAACGCGGCAAAAGCTTAATATCACAAGCACGTTGCCCATTCTTAGATCACCCACATCTTGGCCCATACATGAACCTACTGTTCCCAATCACCAGAGAAATAACTTTTTCTATTTAACAATTTTCAATATTTGTATAAGAATAGGTATAAGAACTGCCAAAAAAAATAGAATCCTATATGGAGCTCTAGACATTGCCTGCCGCTTGATTTCCCACATCCATTGCCTGCATCCCTCTGCTGCCTCTCACCTCATCCTGTGCTTTGTCCCAACCTTGAGCCTCCGTGTTGGGCGCGCGGGGACAACAACCACCCTTAAGGATTCCGCCCGCCTGGCGGAGACTTGATGCAACCGGAGAAGCAACCAGCACGACAAGAACAACGAACAACAGAGAAAAACAATCAACACAGTATTTAACGAGGTTCGGCAACGTGCCTACGTCCTCGGGCAAGGGAGAGAGAGATTTTATTGATTCAACAATCAATACAAACTAATACAGAGGGATACTTGAGGAATTTTCAAGAATACAATACATGAGGGCTCTAGCCCCTATTTATAGCCACAGAGTCCCTGGATTTAAGGAAACCCAGATTGAATTCGATCCCATCCAGAAAGGAATCCGAATCCCAAAAGGAAAGTCAAAACGCGCCTGTCGGTCGACTGGCCGGTCGACCGACCCATGCCACGGTCGACCGCGCCGGTCGACCGCACCCAACTGAGAGCAGCCTGCTTTCAGTCGGTCAACCGGGCCGGTCGACGGCTTCGACCGGGCGGTCGACCGGGATAACCTAGTGCACGCCGGTCGACCGGCCTCCTCCACCGGTCGACCGGACGGCCGACCTGGAGCACAATCTGGCTTGCTCCAATGCACCGTTTCTCGCTCCTTAATTTCCGATCTCTGTGCTAACTTCATCTACTCCTCTATCTCCTCTCTCCCGCAATTCTCCACCTCGGTGAAGATTTTTCAAATCTGAACCGATTTCCAACGAACTACAGTCTATCACCTGGCGAAATCGACACGCGATCTCAGCGAAATCGACACGCGATCTCGGCTTGCGCGCTCCGAACGAAATCGACACACGATTTCGGCTTGGAATCTGTTGCTCATCCAACTGGAATGCACCACACATGCCTTCCCTACACTTCACCTTAGGACAACTTCCATACATGTCGATCACCGAACGTGTCTCCAACTCAGCAACTACATGACCTCACGAAGAACTCATCATGAGCCAACACTGACTCTCTAACTGACTAGTTCTATCTAGTCTACATGTCTTCAGCTGACGGTTCAACCAAGTTTGAGTAGAGCACACCGAACACCATCATCGGCTTCAACAAATTGGATACACACCCCTCCTATGCAAGCTCAACCATCTTCTCACCAGAAGATCAACCTGTTCATCGAGATCACAACACCTCACCTCTACGTGAAGTCCAACTAGCCACAACACTTCACCTCTACGTGAAGTCTCTCCACCTCTACGTGAAGTTCCAATCGGCCACAACTCTTCACCTCTACGTGAAGTTTAAATCAGCTTCTCGAGAACCAAATAGCTTCATATAGGTTGCATCACCAAATATGGCTGCGCCATTACGGCTGCCTACGTACCTTGCCCAAAGGATCAAGCCAATCGTAGTTCATTCAAATGAGCTCCATCAAGCTCAAACTCTTGTACCTGGAGTTGCAATAGAGAACCTATCTGGCTGAGTCATATGAACCTCCTCACGACCATCATGGAGAACAACGGCCTCCAACTTTAGCTTGTCTCAGACACAAGCTTGAGATTCATGCTTCTTTACCCACGAGCGTGGTTTTACCTTGGTTCCAATAGCTGCAAACAACTCGACATTCTCATCAATATCTTCAACCTGTTCAATATCAACCCTGGCTACATGATCTCCACCCGGTGTCACATCCGGTGAAGTCTTCACTAACACCTAACCAACTGGAGATGGTGGAGTAGCATCAACCTCCACCCGCTCCGATACTTCCTTGATCTCCGTCCTCTCAACTTGTTGAGAGATCGTAGACTTCAACACTGAAGTCTCATCAAATGAGACATGCCTACTCAACACGATCTTCTCGTTTTCAGGGCCCACAACCTATAGCCTTTCATATTCCTTTTGACACCCAAAAACACAAACCTTTTTGTTGGCGGATTCACCTTGCCATCCTTGGCACTGAAGTAGGTCGGACTTCCAATTTCCGTAGCAAATCATGATCTTGAGAAGCTTTCCCGGACCAAATTTCCAATGGAGTTTTACCTCTATCACAGTCGATCCATTTATGAGATGGCTAGCATATACAATTGCCTCAGCCCAAAACGATTTGTCTAATCCTGCATTAGATAACAACCACCGAACCTTCTCTAGTAAGGAACGTTTACTTCCTTAGCCAACTCATTTGTACCTTCTGTGAAGTGAGTAGCAATACCGGTGTTCTGGCCAAATGGTAGGAATTGGTTCATGTCTCTTCCAACATTACCAATCTGTAGCTCCTTGATCTTCCGACCTATCTGCTTCTCCATTCTTCCTTTTCACTTCACCAACATATCTAGGGCTTCACACCTTTGTCTCATGAGATATATCCAACAATACCTAGATAAACTATCAATAAAAGAGACAAAGTACCTGTGACCTCCAAGTGATACAGTCTTAGCAGGTCCCCAAACGCTTACGTGAACACAATTAGGAAGACCTTCTGAGCTGTGAGTACTGGTGCTGAATTTCACTTTCTTCTTGTCCAGAACGTTGTGTTCACCTTTCAAGTTGTAGGTAGCAGCACCTTCCAATGATCCCTTCTTTGCAGGAGCTCACAAAGAATTTTCACCTTCATGTCCGACCTTCATCTGCCAGACCTTCGTGCAACCATCATCTGTAGAACTAGAAGTCTCCACCTGACCTGTAACCGTACTACCTTTCAAGTAGTAGAGATTGTCCCGGCGGACGCTCTCATCACCACCATCGAGCCTTTGATCATCTTGAGAACACCATCTCGTACAGATATCACCAGACCCAATGCTTCTAAAGTGCCAACAGAGATAAAATTTCTTTTGAGTTGAGATACATACCTCACCTCCTTCAATTCTCGTACTGTCCCATCATCCATCTTGATACGGACTGTACCCATCCCTTTTATATTACACGAATGATCATCACCCATGACCGTGTAACATCCATCTAGCTTCTCAAAACTAAAAAATCAGGCCCTGTTCGGGCACACATGATAGGTGGCTCCAGTATCTAAGATCCACTCAGCATTATCTAAGTTACAAATAGTAGGAGTAGTAACAGAGAGAGAGAATACCGATGAATCTTCATCCGATCCATCCGCCTGTGCGAGATTCGCCTCGGTGTTTGACTCACCTTCTTACCTTTGGCCTTCGGGCAGTCAACTTTCCAGTGCCCTAGTTCCTTGCACAAGGTGCACTGATTTCTCTTCAGATTTCTGAAGCCTAATCTGGACTTTGACCTTCGCTGATCATCTCTTCCCTTCCTATTGAAACTTCTGCCTCTTACCGTCAATGCCTCTGCTGTTGTGCTTTCCGAAGAAGACAATCTATCCTGTCTCCTTACTTCATAACTCACAAGTGCAGCAGACACCTCACTGTAGTTAAGGGATTTTCTTCCATTGAGAAATGTAAGAGTAAAGGTATCATACTCTTCCCTAGGAAGAGAGTTCAAAAGAATTACCGCCTTATCCTCTTCACTGGTTTCCACATCCACATTAACTAGATCTGTAAGAAGTTTCGTGTAGCGATTCAAGTGTTCATTGACGGAGCATCCTCTTTACATCTGAAAATCATAGAGCATACTTTTCAACTGCAATCGCGATTCTATGCTTTTCGTCAAATACTTCTTCTCCAGGATCTCCCATAGCTCCTCGCAGATGTCTCATGCAACACCTGATACTTGATGTCTTGTGTCAAATAAGACCTGATCAAGCCACACGCCAAACGGTTCATCTTGTCCCAATCTTCTTCCGTCGTTGATGCGCGCTTCTTCTCCAACCGTAGAGTATCTTTGAGGTTTGATGCCGTCAGCGCATCCATAACCTCACACCTCCACATGCCGAAGCTGTTCGTGCCATTGAACTTCATTACATCAATCCTTGGATGTGGATTTATGGATCTCACCGATGTACTTTCTCCAGCCATCTTCTCAACTGATTCCTCAAAGCAATGCGAAAACAAACGGAGTTAGATAAAACAAAATAGATAAAGACAGGATCTTTACCTCCACACGAAACCTCAAAGAGTTTCCCAAACTATCTACTCCTTCGAATTGATTCCTCGAGCAATCTACACGCTGTTTTGAGATCGACACACGATCTCACAAACAGTCCCAACGCTAATCCGAGATCGACACACGATCTACGCTAAATAGCAACTGATGCCCTTGAATCAACACGCGATCCCACGCTAAACCTGGGATGTTCTGATATCAATTGTTATGCGCGCGGAATAACAACCACCCTTGAGGAATCTGCCCGCCTGGTAGAGACTTGATGCAGCCGGAGAAGTAACCAACACGACAAGAACAATGAACAACAGAGAAAAACAATCAACACAGTATTTAACGAGGTTCGGCAACATGCCTACGTCCTCGGGGCAAGGGAGAGAGAGATTTTATTGATTCAACAATCAATACAAACTAATACAGAGGGATACTTAAGGGAATTTTCAGGGATACAATACATGAGGGCTCTAGCCCCTATTTATAGCCACAGAATACCTGGATTTAAGGAAACCCAGATTGAATTTGATCCCATCCAGAAAAGGAATCCGAATCCAAAAGGAAAGTCAAAACGCGCCTGTCGGTCAACCGGTCGGTCGACCGATCCATGCCACGATCGACCGCGCTGGTCGACCGCGCCCAACGAGAGCAGCCTGCTTTCAGTCGGTCGACCGGGCCGGTCGACCGCTCTCTTCCACGATCGACCGGGCGGTCGACCGAGATAACCTTGTGCACGTTGTGCACGCCGGTCGACCGGGCCGGTCGACCGGCCTCCTCCACTGGTCGACCGGGCGGCCGACTGGGAGCACAATTGGCCTGCTCCAATGCGCCTTTTCTCGCTCCTTGATTTTCGATCTCTGTGCTAACTTCCTCTACTCCTCTATCTCCTCTCTCCCACACTCTGCAAGAAAAGAGTGGCGTCATTCTAAGGTTTTAGGAAAATTCAGCTGACTTCTTTATATCAACAATTTGAGTACAATTTTCATCCGAGTTTCTGGGGTGAGCCTCGATCAGTTCGGTTCGGGTTTTACCGATTTTGACAAAACCGAAACAAACCGAACTGAACAAGATCAAGAACTGACCCGAGCCGAATAGACTCGGTTCGGTTCGGTTAATTCGGGCGGATTGTCAAATAAGGAGGAGATGACGCAGACGAAGAAGAAGACAACAACGATGATGATGATGAAGATGGGATCGATCCAAACGAAGACGACAGAGATGACTTTGCCATCTCCTCAGTAGCGGCCTCATTTACCCCTTTGACATTGCCGCCTCTACCATCCACTATGCCTCCTTTGAACTCCACCACTGGTACCCACCACTCTCCCATCACCAACATCAGCCTTCACCTCCATAACAACCCCCTCAAACCACTAAACAACACCCCCCATAACCACTATCTCCATCTTATCCTTAATCAAAATCAATGAAAAAGAAGAGATTTACCTAATCGACTACAAAGGCAAAGGAGGATCATGCATTATTCCTCGCCATGTTCTTCATGGCTTCCACGATCTCTGCACAGAAATTGACACATCAGCCCGAAACTCTAACCCTAGCTCAAGAGATCTGGCGGTCAAGAGGAGGAGGTGAGTCTCAATTTCTTACCATCGTAGCCCATGGCCTGCTCGGTGAGCTTGATGATGTAGATGAATCCCTCAGATCCACCGCGTTCTTCACTGAGATCTTGTAGTCCTCGATCAGTTTCTCAACATCCTCATTGACCCCATGCTGACGAACTTGAATCTCATGTCGGAGAGAAAGGCGAGGAGCTACGGGGAACAGAGTGGAAAGAGGGAAGAATTGGGGATCAATACTGAGCAAGAGAGAATTGGCGTCATGATTCGAGACGGCGAGAGATGAAATCGGAGCAATCAGAGTCGGGGTTCAATATTGAGCGATCGGAGGATGGAAGAGGAGGTTGAGCGAGAGAGAATTGGGGGTGGAGACTGAGCGAGAGAGAATTTTTTTTTAAAATTATTATTTACAATTCGAGTTTTGGTCGGGTTCGTATTTCGGAACCCGATACCGAAACCCGACCGAACAGACTCAGTTCAGTTTGGTTTGGTATCGGGTATCAGGTATCAGGTAGTTTTTCAGTTTTACCTGAAATTAGCTCACCCCTACTGAATTAACCCGAATATAAATTTTTTTTTCAAATTTTGGTCCAGATTTGTCATACATGGCCATAAATTAAATCATTTTGTTGTCATGTCTCCTTTCAAATTTATGCCCGGGTTTGTCAAACTCGAACCATAAAATAAATCTTTAACAGCACAAAAATGCCAAGCAGACCAGATGAAACCGATCAACTCTGACATGGCGCCTACGTGGTCTGTGAGAGATCGATTTTTAGAATTAAATTTGAAAGAGGTCTCTTTTTAGAATTAAATTAAAAGAGAGATTTTAAAAAAAAATTGCCCCTTTTTCTTAGAAAGACCAATTAACTAGTGTGTGTGTGTGTGTGTGTGTAGAAAGAGAGAGACTTTTGCCATTCCGGAAGGATTCGAGGTCGAATCCTTCCCACTCAACTACAACCGTACGATATCTGAATGCAAGATCCATTCCGTTGAAGTTAATCTATATTATTTTAATTAAAATCAAAAATCATGTATTTTGATTACTTTTTTCCCATACATCAAGTAGGCGCAATATGTGCTGCGTAATTAATATGTTCTGATACCCATTGTTGTAATTAATCGGCCCTCTAATACCAATTGTTACTTCCGGGATCAACGTTTGTAAAACTTGGCAATATGATGATACTTTTAAAAAGAAAAACTGTTGTAAAGCAAACTAGCAATACCTAGACAAAAGAGAAATAATAAATAACACGAGAATTTAACGTGGTTCGGCCCAAACTTGGCCTACGTCCATGAGGAGAGAACTTGAGAGAACATCATTAATAAACTTGATACAAAGAGAACTAACATTTCTCTTGATGCAACAAGTGTATTCACCTTCCTTCTTGATCTAGACCTAGATTACGAGAGTATTACCTTTTCTCTATGTACCTTCACCTTACTCCTCTCTTTCTTGGCTGTCTCGGTGTGCTTCACTTTTTTCTCTGTCTTCTCTATATTTTACAATATTGTGTTATAATCTTTATTTATCAAATTTATAATACAACTCCTATTTTGACTATGAGATGATCTTGGCCATTGGATGCTTGAAGAATCTTGATCAATCTTATTAAGAGTTGATCTCCTTGATCTAGACATTAGTATTTAGAAACAAGCCTTCATTGAATAAGAACTGAATCTTATTCGTACTCCACCAGAAAGGAAAACTGATTCTAGTTCAGAAATGCCTCGATTAGTCGACTTATCAAGGGAATTAGTCCGCTAATCCCTGTCATTACTTATAATCTATATAGTCGACTACTGTATAATACTTCCTCTCTGTTTCTGCTTATGTATCTCCTTAGTCGACTGGTCTTGTGCGTTAGCTAACTTATGAACTTTATAAGTTTACTAATCCCCATCTGCTTGGTTTGCATCTTCTGCTTCAAGCCATCATCTTCTCCAACTCGATTGGATCTTTTTGGACCATCGTCTCCTCTTGAAAACAAGACAAAATTCTAACAATCTTCATCTTGACTTGCTTTTCAAGCCTTTAGTAAAACATCTTGAGATTTTGGATTAGTATTTTAATTCTTTCATTGGTTGTAACCATACCGTGAAGCCTTAACTCTTCCCCTTCTTGCTAAGGCCTTTAGCTGTTTCACTGCTATGGTTTGGGCCATCTCGGACTTTACCCGAACGCATACTTTCTCCTTCCTGCAACACTTTCACCCGATTCATGTCCCGTTGCAGTCTTTCTTGAAGCTCCACCTCACGATGAGCTCCCTTCCAAACTTATCCCTGAAACTCCAGCTCGAACTGAGTTTTCTTCCTTCAGCTTGTATAACAATCTACACTTCTCTCCTTCCAGGATTACCCTGTCTTCTTGGCTAACTGTGGCGACACATTATTGCACTTGTATCTAGCATCCTTCTTTGTCGAGCACCTATATGGATATTAGATTATACCGTGCCTCTGAGACATACCGGACCGCCTCCAAAATACGCACCATCCCATCTCTTTCTGTAACCTTAATTGTCCCAGTGTCGATGACCTCACAAGTCGAGCCATCCACAATCTTGACAATCCCTTCTTTTTTTGCAACTAAGGAGTTGAACAGCTCCTTTTGGGAACATACATGAACTATACTACTCAAATCAAATATCCAGCCTTTACTTTGAGAAGTATTATCTTCAACATAAGAAGCCATTAATACTTCGACGTCCTCTATACCGCTTGCTACGTCTGCCTCCACAACTTGCCCTTTCTTCTTCAATCACTTTTACTGATGCTTGTAGTCATTCTTTCAATGAACTTTCCTGCGACAAAGGTGACACGCCTTTGATGAGCCTGAACCTTTCTTTCCTTCTCCTCTTTCTTTCCTTCCTGTAACCACCAAACCAGATCAAGTATGCTCCTCTTGATTTATCTTTTTCCTAATCTCATTAGATAATAGAGTTGACATGACCTCCTCCAAGATGAGAGTTTCCTTACCATAGAGCATGGTGGTGACGATGTGATCATATGACCGTGAAGTGAACTGAGAAGTATCAATGCCTTATCCTCCTCATCGATCTTGATATCAACAGTTAGAAGCTCACTGCTGACCTTATTGAAGAAGTTTAAATACTCTAACATCGTTGTCCCATCATTCATGCGTAGCCTATATAGTTGTTTCTTGAGATACAGCTTGTTGGAGAGGCTTTTCGTCATATACAATAATTCTAACCTTGACGATAATCCCATAGCTATTTCTTCATCCATTACGTTGTACATCACCTCGTCTGTGAGACATACTTAGATCGTACTTGCAGCCTTTAGATCCATCTCCTCCCAATCCTCATTTGAAGTACTTGCAGGTTTTGATGACTTACCCTGCAAGGTCTTGTGAAGACCCTATTGCACTAGCAACACTTTCACCCTTTTTTGTCATAACTGAAGTTTTCTTTGCCATTGAACCAACTGTTGCGTAATTGATATACTCTAATACCAATTGTTGTAACAAATCAGCGCTCTAATACCAATTGTTACTTTCGTGATCAACGTATGTGAAACTTGGCAATATGATAATACTTGCTAAAGGAAAATTGTTATAAAGCAAACTAGTAATACCTAAACAAAGAGCAATTAGAAATAACATGAGGACTTAACGTGGTTCGGCCCAAACTTGGCCTAAATCCACTGGGAGAGAACTTGAGAGAGCTTTATTAATAAACTTGATACAAATAGATCTAACCTTCCTCTTGATACAACAAGAGTATCACCTTCCTCCTTAATATAGACCTAGATTACGAGAGTATTACTGTAACACCCTGATCCCGTGGGTGCAGAGACGTTACGGCGACATATATACGTAGATCGAAAATACCCTCTCACACACACACACACATACACTAAGCATTAGTACAGGCAAGAATCAAAGTACGTGGTGCATTATATATTTCAACATAAGAGTACTATTACAAAGTTATCACAGGATGTGACATAATTTACAAGAATATTACATCACTGATAGGCGAAAATGTAAGAATATAAAGAGATATACAATATGAACAGTACAAAAAAGTGCTCACGAGCTACAAAAGGAAAACTCGAGAGATGAGCAACGGGCCTGGAAGGATGGGGCTTCAGACGGTCTGCCGAAGATCCATGCTTTCACTCGCATCTTTGATCAGCAACCAGAAGAATCCATAAGCTCTAAACTCTGGGATCTGAACATGCAGGTCTAGGGGAGTCAGAACTCCCCAACGAGTAGTGTAGTGAATGCCAAGTGGTGTGCATAGATAAGCACATGTGTATCAATAAATTCGAGTCAAGAGCATGCATTAAAAACTGTGTCGTGAGTATAGACATACAGGAGCAGGTAAGAAGGTAGCAAGTAAGGTAAATATAGCAAAACTAGTTATATATGAGGTTAGTACGTTGAAGGAATAATCCAAATAAGGAAACCCTCATATATATACCATATATATCTCACGTCACTGCATCCTGCGTTCATATAACCTGAGTTGAATCCTAAACTATGAAAACATCATAAAACTGATAAAAAACTGATATATCTGATAACACTGAATAGAGGCAAAACAAGCAGTACAAGCTTAGAATACGACTTCATGAGACTAGTACATTGAAGGAATAATCCAAATAAGGAAACCCTAATCTATATACCTCTATCCTATGTCACCGTAACTCGAGTGTATACAACCTGAATTGCAAAGCAACACAATGAATTATTAATTAGCATCTTATTATTATTATTACTCGGCCTACCCATATATCAAGGCATGTGACCTAGCGTCCCAACACACATTCATCCATATATGAGTAAGTTGAGGTTGTTATTGGAAACTGACGATGAAAATAATGGGTTATGTTTACAGTGGCTCTCGTACATACCTGGAACCACGGCCCATGATGTTCTGGTGCTGACCTGGAACCTGCCGCTAGACAAGCAAGAGGTGGGTCATACATATGTTATGCTCATTCAAGAATATAACATGAGGTTGGGAGTCAGCGCTCCTCTCGGACACCTTAAGGCCCTCAGGTAGATCTGAAAGTTAGAGTTGCACAACATACCTAATACTACCGTAAACATATTCACCACTTGAAGTCCATCAGTTTTTTCCTTACCTGATGTAAGTTGGTCATTTTATAGTTTATTATTATGTAATTATGATATTACGGGAATAGCTGGAACTAGATAGGTTTAGGAGTTAGCAGAAGTAATAGGAGTACTTAAGTACTAAAAATACAGGTCATTGAATATATAATATATGATAGCAGGCAGAATTCCTGAAATATGATCACAAAACAAGCAGTAAGGTCTCAGGTGGCCAGTGATGAGTGATATCGAACAGGTGTCAGGTAATAACAAGCAGGGTCAAGTGTCAAGTAATAGCATGGTGCATATCACTATCATATATTTCAATACAGGAAAATAGTACTGATACAGGGGATTGCTACGAATACAAGAAACGGTACAATTTTGAAAAATAGTATAAATACAGATTTTAAACTCTTCACAACCACCAAGATAAGAATAATAGTTGAATTATCAAGTAGAAAACAGGCATGCAAGCAAGTGTACATCCAAGAGAAACTAAGTGAGCTGGAGCGAAGCTAACGTACAACACTAGACGCCATCACGTTCGGCATGGTTATCACTCGCAACATAGCTAGACGCATACGATGGAGCGAGCGTATGAACAATATTCTACCGCGTGTGGTAAAACTGGGCTCATGATGTAATTACGCTCGAACGAAGTCAACGACAAAGTGTTGAGCGCTAGGTTCGCCTACCTGGCGTAGCTAAAAGACCGACGGTTTGAACACACTCTTCTTTCAAGGAAGTGGGTGAAAAGCCCGTAAGAGCTGAAGGGCCGGAAGAACAAATAGATACCTGAAGAAGTGTTAGTACCAAACGCACACATATAATCACGGTAATAACTAGCGATCAGTAGAGTAGTAAAGTCAGAGGCTGAATAAGATAGGAATAAAGTCGGCGGGCAGACAAGCGAACAATCAAGTGGAGCTAGAGAAGCCAGAGCGAAGGTAACACACAGTGCTAAACGCTATCACGCTCGATGTAGTTACCGCTCGCGGCGAAGCCATGATAACGTACAACAATCGCTCGCGGTGTAACTACACTCGGACGGAATTAACTATAGAGTGTTGAGTGCTAGGCTCGCCTACCAGGTGTAGCATGTGAGCCCGGAGGCTGAACGCAACTCAGAAGTTGGGTATAGAAAGCCCGGAGGCTAAAGACAGCCCAAAAGCTGGGTATAGTACCTGCATGAGATGTTAGTACCACACGAACACACATATAAACGTGGTAACAACTAAACTACCGTGTAGTGATAAGCTCGGAGGCTTTGTGTAAAGCCTGGAGGTCGAGTAGAGAGCCCGGAGGCTAAACGACTAAGAGGGGTCGGCCACACATCATATCAAAGCAGTAAAAGAATACATCGCAGGCAATGTATATATATAGTAAGTAAACTACACTACTACATGCATTCGTCACATGTCTACTACAAACAATCGTAGGCACTCAGCCACACACAAATCCCGGTACACTGTCTACAACACCAATACAAACACACACACACTAGTATATACACGTGTCCATACACAAATACAAATATACAGTCCCATAATTTACCCAATTAACATGAATAAAATACAATCACCTGTCAAAGCGGGAAACCCAGAAAAGACGAGAACACTCGCCTAAAAATATTAAGATAAGACGCGATCCCCGAACTTCCAAATACGCATGCACGGGCTCGGGAGATCCCACTAATACTAGAGAGGGGTATACATATAGAGAGAGAAAGAGAGAGAGAGAGAGGGATGAAGAGAGAAAGAAGAGTAAGAGAGAGAGAGAACAACAGAGAGAGGGACGAAAAGCAGAAGAGAGAGAAAAGGGAGAGGAGAGGGCTAGTCCTTCTGCCGGCCAGGCAGTGCCCGATGGTGGCTTTGGGTACCAGCGGTGCCCAAACAGAGAGGAGAGAGAGAAGAGATAGAGTGAGAAATCTATAGAAGGGGAAAAGAGAAAAGACAAGAGAGAGGGGGCGAGGAGAGTGGCCGGCCAGTGCCACCGGCGGTGACACCAGCCGACGGCGGTCACCACAGAAGGGGAGAGAGAGTGAGGAGGAGGGAGAAAGAGAGGAGAAAGAGAAAAGGAAAAGAAAGAGAAGAGGAATAGAGACACATAGATCTAGGGAGAGAGAAAGAGATCAAGGGGAAGGGGTCCATCGCCGGCGCGACGGATCTGGCATAAATCCAGAGAAAAGAGGGAGAAAAGAAGAAGAGGAGAAGAGAAGAGAATAAGGAAAAGAGAAAAAGAAAAGGAAAAGAAAAAGAAAAGAAAAAGAAAAAGGAAAAGAAAGAGAAGGAGAGGGGGGCTCGCTAGTGTTTTCCATTGAAAATAGATTCGGGAAAACTTACAAAAAAGAGTGGAGAAGCGAAATTATAAGTAATTGAAAATAAATTACAGGTAGATCTCCTCTGAGATTTTTGGGGAAGTATGCTAGTAAGAATCTGATCAGCGTGCGATCACTTTATCACTTTGATGATGCAATCGATCAAACGATCACATTGCCTCCTAATAGGATTTCTTCTCGCTTGATTCTGAAAATCGAGTATTTGAAAGCAGGAGAACAAGAGAACACTATCTTTAAGAATCTCTTCTCGAATCTTTAGCCAACTCTTCCTTTTCTCTTCCTTATTTGTCTGTCCTTGGCTCAGCAAGGGACTATTTATAACCAAAATGGGGTGTAATCGCCTCTTGAATTCAGCAAGACTGAATTAGTCTTTAGCTTCGCGCGAGGCTACAAATGACCTTGTGACGAGGCTATTTGCGAGCCTCTGGTGAAGCTAGAGAGCTCGCGCGAACTCCCCCTCGCCATCGTGGCTTAATTGTCTCCACTTAATGTGGGACGATGTGGGCGGATGTAATCGCCCATTTAAAGTGGCATTAATCCAACTAAATTAGTGGGGTTCGCCTATTAATCCCTCGTGAAAAACGGTCAATTGATGACCAGGTAAAGCTCGCTGTGGAGCTAAATGAGAAGCTCTCTTTTTAGGGCGAAGTTACCTTTGTAGCCTCATGCGAAGCTAAGACTTAGCTCATAGCTTCAGGTAAACCTCATGCGAAGCTAAGATTCAGCCCACAGTGGAGCTAAACCATTTCTTCCTTCTAGTGAAGCTAGGGACGAAACTTTTAGTACGAAGCTATTGGATCGCTTCTGGCGGGGCTAGATGTGATGCTCTGTGTGAAGTAAATTTGAAGCTTCGTGCGAAGCTTATGGCTTCGGCCTTTTAGCGATCCTCGATTAGATCTGTCTTCATAGACTTACGTTGGCTTCTCTTCAAAGGCAATTTTGGCCTATTCTCTGCTTTACTAGATCAATAGAGCCTAAGTTGCTACCTTATCCCTGGTCCTCAGCTTGTCTGTGACTTATCTTTTGTAAATGTCGATAAGTCAGACATCGTTCAGACCGGTTGAAGAGAAATCTGAGAGTTTTGTCTTTTTAGAGTATCAACAGTCAAAGTTGAGGTGGTTGCCGGTGGGGCGGTGGCGCAGCGCAGTTGGCGTGGGTGGCAGTCTCCAGGGAGAATAAAGTGAAGAGGGGAGGAAGGAAAGAAGAAGGAAAAGAAAGAAGAATGGCAAGAAAAAAAAGGGAAAAGAGAAGGAAAGAAAGAAGGAGAAAGAGAAGTGATGAGGAGTAAATGGGGGGCAGGCCCCATGTGCGCGCAGGTGACGGGATGGGACAAAGAAAAAGGAAAAAGAAAAAGAAAAAGAAAGGAGAAAGATTCCAAAATAATAATATTATTATAATGTAGGAAAATATTAACTATTCCAGAAAAATCCCCATACTCGAAAGTAGAAAACATCATCCTGAGAGATAATGTGAAATCAGTTTTTAGAAAATAAAATTTTATTTTCAAATTAAAAATTCAGGAATCTTCCGGCGATACTAGTCGATACCAAATCCGACCAAATTTTGATAAATTCAGAAAAATCTCAGAAAATATATTAAAAAAATAAAATGTGATTCTAAAAAGCAATGTGAAAGCAAAATCTAAAAATTTAACTCTGATTATAAACTAAAAATCTTGGAATCGACCAGCGATATTGGCCGACACCAAATCCGGCCAAGTTTTGATAAATTCAGGAAATATTCCAAAAATACATTAAAATAGAAAAATAATTCTAAGAAATAATGTGAAGGCAGATTTTAGAAGTTTGACTCCATTTGTAAATTTAAAATTCTGAAGTCGACTAGCGATACCGGTCGACACCGATTTGAAAATTTTGTAATTTAATTCAGAAAAATTTTAACAAATCATAGAAAATTTAAAATATTAGAAAATAATATTTTAAACTGAAATCGATCAAATTTGACTATTAGAAAAATCAAATCAAGTAATACATTAGGATCGGGTCCCTGGTGCAGACTAGAGCTGACTCCGAATCTACGAATCCGGATCCAATGCAACAATCACATAAATAATTTAAAATAAAACAAATATGGGAAGTAAATCAAAAAATATGATTAAAAATTCTGAATACGTATCTAAGTACGTATTCTGAGAACGAGGTGTTTCAATTACCTATCTATATGCACCTTCACCTTACTCCTCTCTTTCTTGACTTTCTTGGTGTTCTCCACATTTTTCTGTGCCTTCTTTATATTTTACAATAGTGGGTTACAAACTTTTATTTATAAAATTTCACAATATACCTCCTATTTGGACTATGAGTTGACTTTGGCCATTTGATACTTGAAAAATCTTGATCAATCCTATTAGGAGTTGATCTCCTTGATCAAAAAAAAATTCTAAACTCTTTAATCTTTAGAAACAAGCCTTTATTGAAGACTGAATCCTATTTGTACTCTACCGGAAAAGAAAACCAGAGACTGAAAAGGAAATTGATTCTGGTTCAAAAATGCCTCGATTAGTGATTGAGTTAGAACCTGCACAAAAATACAGAATTTCAGAACTTTAAAAATAAAGAGTGCAAGTGCTCAATTCTACCGCAATAGCAAGTGGCTATGCGGGTCATGATCCACAAGGAGGGACTAACGATAGAAGCTTTTTTTAATAAGTTCTCTTTTAGGCTACAAAGCATGGTTAAAGTTCTTCTTTAGTTCTTTAAAAGAAAAATGAAAAATTGAGTTAAAGTTGAATTAGGAAGAAGATGGTAGACTAAGAAGATGGAGAAACTAGAAATGATATGTACAAAGAAATGGAAAAGGAGTGATAAAAGAAGTGTAGATTGTGGTGTTCTAAACTAAAGAATTAAAAGAAAAGAATCTAAAAGTTACTTACCTCCTTTGGCCAAATGCTTACCTTGAATCTTTTGCAATGATTTTATCTTGAAGTGAGGCGATCAACGTATAGCCCATAAGAGTTGATTCCCATCTCCTCCATATTACATCATCAAAACGTTGCAAGTATGAAGTGATACAGAATGAAACTCAAAATCCATCGTCATGAGCTATCGGTGGCACTCGCAAAGGCAAGGCTCTTTCAATGCTTTAAGACTCACTTGGATAGCAATTGGTACCAAAAGAAGAAAAGTAGAGAAGAAGAAGAAGAAGAAAAAACAAAGTACATACAAAAGAGAAACTATAGATTTGATTTTATAACAATAAGAGAAAAGAGGAAAATCTTACACCAGTGTCACTCTCAGCACAAGCTTCATTCTCATTCTCCTATGAAACTCTAATCTCCTCTGATTTACATAAATTAAAACTGAAAATTATATGAAAAGAAAAACAAAAACCTACACTACGAAAAATGAAAAAGTAGACTAAATTCTATCTCTGGATCCTCGCTCCCTGTACGCTCTGAAATCTCACTATTTATAGGCAAAACCCAACATAGGAGAGCGTATGAGGATAGGGGAGCAAACGCTCCCCCTAACTCACCAACAAAGCCGCGAAAACGTGGCATTTGCCGCGTTTTCGCGGCCAGGGTGTGGCCAGGTGGCCACACCTAGCCACACCCTGTTGGTGGTTTTCCCTGGCGTCGCGATTTGCTTTTATCTTCAGTTGAATTTGCAGTTTAAGTCTGGGATTTTGACAAAATGGCCTTTGATCTTTGGCTTCAACCGATTGATTTGTAGGGATTTGTTCAACTGGTTTTCAACCGATCTGAACCGGCCTGATCTGCCCTGATTTATGGACTTCAAATTAATTCTGATTTAAATCAAAATTTGATGGGCTTTTGGGCTCATTTCTCTTCCCTCTCCTTTAGGAATGGGCCTGCAAATAAATTAAACAATAATTAGGAAAAAGCAGAGTTTATTCTATAATAAGTATGAGAATATAATAATGAATGTGCAATATTAGCGACCGATCAATTAGTCGACTTATCATGGGGATTAGTTGACCAATCCCTGCTATTAGTCGACTTATAATCTATATAGTCCACCATTGTTTAATGCTCCCTCTTTGTTTCTTTCTCTGTATCTTCCCTAGCCGATTGGTCTTGTGCATTACTAGACTTATAACTTTACTAGTCGACTAATCCGCACCAGCTTGGTTTGGTTCTTCTACTTCAAGCCATCATCTTTTCCAACTCGATTGGATCTTCTTGAACCATTATCTCCTCTTGAAAACAAGGTAAAATCTTAACAATATGGATGGTCAAAAATAACATATTGCTTAAATCTACGTCTTTAGACATACAAATTCTCGATCCGACCATTTCATCATAACCTAAATACTTAAAAAAAACCCTCACACACTAATTTTTGTTGGATTTTAAATATTCAACACCGTTTAAACCAACCAACTCACTATTTTGGTCATTCATTTTGCCTTAACACATGATAATTTTTTTAATATTTTTGTTACTTATTGCAGACTCTATTTGAAATAGAAGAGAAGCATAAGAAAAACATATTGAAAGACGTCAGGAAAAAAATAGAGAGATTTCAAAAATATTTTGACAAGGCATTACATTAACAAAGGCTTAACTGAGAGTCCACCAAAAATGTATGATTTCATTGATCAAGAAGTTTGATACAATTTTTTAGGATCACATATAACTCTAGAGTTTCAGGTTAAAACAAAATAAGACATAAATTATTATGTAGTTAGATTATTTTATTTTATTTATATTTGGGATAACTTATTAAATGGTTTTTTAATAGGTCAAAAGTCAAAAGAAAAGAGAAGTTCAAAAGGAATCTAAATATTGACATTTGATATCACGCAAAGGATATGAGTGTTTTGAACAAGATCTGGTAAGCATATATTATATTTGTTGAACTTTAATATTTACAAATTATTTTATAGATTATTATTGATATCTTGTATATTATTTTGTACAACTGCTTACTAAGAAATCTTCAGAGGTTGGTTCACCAATCTCCACAATTTCTCGACATGAATTGTGGAAAGCTGTTAGGTTTAAAAAGATGATGAATATATCAATGCAGATGCACAAGAAATTGCAACGACAATTGTAATTGATTCAAAACGAATTATCATAATATTTTTTTATTTTTTCAGTTTTTCTAAATGTTAACATTATAACATTTTTTCTTAGGATTCCCTTACTGAGTCGGCATTGCAGAGAAAAATTCATCCAGAAGAGATGAATGACATATTAGGCATGATGCTGGGTTCCGAGCACCCCGGTCGTATTAGAGGCGCCAGAGGTTAGACTACTATTATCAACTCCTTTCATCACCTCTTGAACGATGTTCTTTGTGTCAAGTGAGAAGTTGAGAAGGTTGGTGAATGCCCAGGTGAAGAAAATACTGCCAGAGATGAAATAAATAGTGGACAACAACTTTATAAGTCTCTCAGCCTATATCTTTGCCCTATTATCAGCACCTTTATCCTCCACCATATTATGAGCACCCTTATTCTACGCCATTAAGCAGGCATGATTCTTGTTTATGTCAATATATTTATCTCAAATTCTAAAGATAATCTTACTTTGTAATTAATTTTGTTATAGATTTGTTATGATAATATCATGTTACTATTATTTATATCACATGATGGATTTCTTTTGTGTGATTTGACAATTCAAATTGAACAAATGATAGTTGTTGTGGCTTGCAGAAGAGCGTACAACAACAATAATGATGATCAAGTACTTTACGGTCATCCACTTGGAACTAATAATGTTAAATTGTGTATTATGGATTTGTTGGATATTTCGGCATATCTACTATAGCCAACTGACGAAATGATCACCATTGGTGATGCTATTAGTTCTTTTACTATGTGGCCAATAAGACTTGTTTTTTTGCATGCCCAGGTATATTAACAAAATTAAAATACAAGTGCTTATATTTTCAAAATAAATATGTACAAGTGATTAACGGTAATAGCATGGTGACAGGAAACAGTTAAAGCGAAGTGTGTGGCAAGTTCTCCAGTGGGGAGATAATCTAAAAAACAGTCGGTCAACTAGCCATTTCAAAGGGCAGAACATGGAAATGTTTGCAAGCAACTAAGGACAACACCTGTTAGGAAGGAGAATGAATACTGATGACATCATCGAAATAAAATGCCTCTTGTTATCCTTGAATACAGTCCTCTCCTAAGGCTCGAATGTAATGATATTTTGCAGTTCGTAGGAAAGGAGGAGATAAGCGCGACATCCATCACTCTTTATATTAAGTGATTAGTTAATGTTTATTAATTTATATGAATTAAATATTTTTAAGTTTTTTATTGTTATTTTAATTTTTTATGTTTATATTAGATGTGTGATAGTATGAGCATTAGTGGTATGTATGATTTTATTTGTCCATACAATATCGCATGTATTGATCGTGCTTTAGCTAATGCTAAAAGGGAAAAACTACATCTATCATAAACACAATGCTAGAAAGTCAACGCAGTCGATTGTATTTTGCATCATTTAATATGGGGTAAGTACTCAAGTTTTATGATAAAATTCAATTGTTAGTTTTATTTACTTTCATACTAATTTCTCATATAGTTTACATTGAACGTTGTGTGTGATTGACCCACACAACACTATTGTATATTGGTTGGGCTATTTACATCACGAGCTACGATGTGAGATTGTTGACGTGATTAATATGTGAGTATTTAATACTTATATCTACATCATTATCTCTAGAATAAATTTTTTATTAATATTCTTACTTGCTTTATAAAAAGAGTCATGCCTATGTTTATCACAAATAGCAGTCAAAATGTGCGATTTATGAGTACGCATCCTACATGGAGGATTATTAAGGTATTTTGTTTCTAATATTTGATATTTTTTAAAAATTAGTGATGTATAAATTATATCTTATTAATCTAATTCTTGTATTGTACTCGTCAACCAGATAACATGGTGTACAGATCCTATATGATGCACTTTATGCGGGAGATCATTTCCTCTCAATAGGATCCTATTCCAATACATGTATAATCAATTGCCTTAAAGTTATTTGTGTTATTTTGTTAATATTAAATTAAATACATTTTAATATCCTTGAAATTTAATAAAAAAAAGAATATATGGAAGATGAAGTGGATGATATTCGAGAAGAATGGGCGAAATTCGCTATAAAGCATACTTAGTAGTAAGTATTTTCATGTTTCATATACTTATGATATTTGTGATACTTGATATTTAGAGGATTTAGATGAAATAAGTATTTGTGATACTTATTTTATGTTTCATATTTGTGATACTTGTTTCATGTTTCATATTTTCATCTTCTTTTAGTAGGTATATCTTGAGATATCATTTAGAGAAGCAGTACGTGCAGAAGTTGTAGAGGCTCCAGAATGGTGAGATATTTTTGTTCATAAATGGTTAGATCGATATTAATGGATTTCTTCTCACAATATTGGAGATTTTCTTTTGATGCATGTGTTTTCTTAGTGATATGAATATGTATGCATATTTTGTATTAGAAAAAGAATGTGTATGTGTATGGATGTGAATTTTGTATTGGAATATGAATGTGTATTGGACGAGAATTTGTATTTGGGATTTCATTTTGATGCATGTTTCATTAGTGGCTAAAGTGTCAGATATTAATTTATATGGGATATGAATGTCTATTGGATGTAAAATATGTATTGGATATGAAGTTTGGGATATGAAGTGTCGGATATCTATTGTATTGGATATGAATGTGTAACATACAAAGATATATGTATTGGGATGTAATGTACATGGATATTAACAATATATAAAAATTATTTAAAAAATAACTTTTAATGTCGGTTCTGGAGAACCGACATCAAATACTTCAGTTCTGGAGAACCGACGTTAAAAGTAACTACTTTTAATGTCGGTCTTCCATAACCGACGTTAAAAGTGGTTATTTTTTAAATATTTTAATTTTAATATTTACTTTTAACGTCGATTCACGATGGAGCTGACATTAAAAGTTTACGATGAACTTTAACGTTGGTCATCGTATACAACTAATGTTAAACATTTGATTATAACGTCAGTTTTTAGTCAAAAACTGACATTATAGCCCGTATGGTTTTCATCCGCCATCGTATATCTGAGACTTTTTACGATGTCTGGATAGATGTCGGTTGTAAAGACACATTTAAAATCGGTTTTTAACCTCCATTAATCATGTATTCTGTAGTAGTATGAAATTAACCATTTGCAAACTTTTTAATTTTAATTTAACTAAAATTTTGATGAGCCATTTGAAGTACTCTCATCTTTCACCCATTCAAATCCTTGGCAGGCCAACTTTGATGGGTTCGTTATGGCAGCCCTCCATTTTATTCATAGTGGAAGAAGTGGCTGGCTCTTTGTAAATAGAAATAGAAAAAAGATCATCTTTTTTAACAGTTGAGCTGCCCCATGCACAAAAAGGTGACAACCCTCCCCCTCCCCCCCCCCCCCAAATTGTTGAATTAAGGGACTCACTGTTGCGAGCAGGTGCAACAACTAATGAGAAATCCCAATCAATAGATAGAGATGCACCAGAGAAGTACTCAAAAGACAAGAACAAATAAACAAGAGAGCAAGCCAAGCACAATATTTAACGAGGTTTGACAATTTGCCTACGTCCTCGGGGCAAGAGAGAGATTTTATTGATTCAATAATCAATTACAGGTTACGATTTATGGGGGCTCTACCCTTTTATTTATAACCAGAGAATTCTAGAGTTTTAGGAAACCACAGTTGGATTTGACTCCTGATCAGAAATGAAGTCTGAATCCCAATAGGAGAAGCAGATTCGTCTGCCATTCGACCGGTCATTCAACCGACCTCTTCATTCGGTCGACCGTCGTCAATAGAAAGTTGGTGCATGACAGTCGGCTGACTGCTCCGGTCGACCGTGCCTTGCTTTGGTCAACTGGGCAGTCGACCGAGCTGCTGTTGTGCACGTTGTGAATGCCGGTCAACCAGCGGTCGTCCGGCCTCTGTTCTGGCATATTGTAGACTGCAGTCTCACTCCTTTTGGACTCCGATCTCTGTAATATCTTTTCTGATGAGTTAAAAAACTCTTCCATCAAGCTTTTTTTATCTTCTTTCTCCCTACAATTCTCCACCTTGGTGAAGATTTATCAAATCTGAGTCAAACTCTACATAGTACGTGTCGACTCGAAAGGGGATGCACATATGTGGCTGCCTACCCAAGGGATCAAGCTATCTATAGTTCATCTAAACAAGCTCCACCGAGCTCAAGCAACTGGAAGAATATGGAGCATCTCTTTACAATGTGTAAATTTCACTCCCGAAATCACCTTGGTAAGCATATCTGCGGGATTCTCCTTCGTGTGAACCTTTAGAACTCAATGTCACCTTCCTCAAGAATCTCCCGAACAAAGTGAAACTTGAAGTTAATGTGCTTCATCCTTGCATGATATACCTGGTTCTTTACCAAATAGATAGCACTCATGCTATCACAGTTGATCTTCAACAGATACTGATCAATCCTCAAGTCATCAAGCAACCCTTGAAGCCATATTTTCTCTTTCATAGCCTCCATCATGGCCTTGTACTCGACCTCTGTAGTAGACAATGCAATGGTAGACTGTAAAATAGAGCGCCAACTCACTGGTGTTTGAGATAACGTAAACACATATCCGTTGTAGACTGGCATTTGTCAAGGTCTCCTGCATAGTCGGAATCAATATATCTGGCACACTCCTGCTTATCTGTAGAATCCTTCTTGAATACTAATCCAACATCTATGGTATCCTTGATGTAGCGTAGAACCCACTATTACTTCCCAATGACCCCTCTCGGGATCATGCATATATCTGCTAATCATTGAGACAGCTTGTGACAAATCAGGCTTTGTATACACCATTTCATACATTAAGCTACCAATTGCGCTGGCATAAAGCACGCGAGTCATGTACTCACATTCTTCAACAGTAGTAGAAGACATAGTGGTTCTTAACTTGAAATGAGGGGCCAATGTGCTTACAGATTTCACATCTTCGTTGATGTTGAACTTCTAAAGTACCTTCTTCAAATACTCCTTTTGTGTCAAGCTAACCTTACCATTCCTTTGGTCTCGCTAAATCTCTATGCCTAGAACTTTCTTCACTTCACCAAAATCCTTCATCTCAAACTTGGAAGACAAGTCTTTCTTCAATTTATCTATTGCAGATATGCTCTTAGAAGCGATGAGCATATCGTCTATGTACAACAGTAGATAGATGTACTCTCCACTGGGTAGCTTATCGTAATACACACATGGTTTTGGCCCAAGATTACAATCATCGGTTTATGATTTTGATGATAACAAAACGTATGTGGTTATTTAATACTAATCAAGTTCAAGTGTTTAAGTATGTTTCGGGGTTCTAAAGGATTCAAGGAGTTTTTTCTCTAAAGGAAGGTGTTGAATACTCAAAGGTATTCAAGTACGGGATTGAAGTTCAATGCACTCGACGTCACTAATGGAGAAACCCGCTTGAAGACACTTGTAATCTCCTAGAGTTTTGTAAGAAAATAGTTTGTTAAAGTATAGAATATAGATTTGTTGCTCTAGAAGTTACATACACAGAAACACACGATTTCAAAAATACAAGTTTTGATAGTATTGGTATTTTGTATGTTTGGTTTTGATACATGTCTCGTAATTTTTTCAATTTTTTTTTTCAAGTTTAGAACATATATTTCATTGTCCATACATTTGCTATATTACTTATAAACCAATACAAAGTATTTTGAAAAATTGTTTGAAACTCAAAAATATTCAGAAAAAGTATTTTAGGCTAAGTCGTTCGACTGTGCCGTCGACCGGTGCCTATGTCAGGCCAAAATGGTTAACCGCTCGGTCGACCAAGCGGTTGGCCAAGGGGGTGTGCACATTTATGCACGTTATCGGTCGACCGACCGGTCAACCGCTAACCCTTGCGGTCGACCGGGGGTCGACCGACTGGCTGAGTTTAACTCTCTGTTTAGGCCGATCGACTGACCCTATGTTTTTCTCTTTTGAACAATTGATCGGTTGACTGGGGCGGTCGACTGGACCTAACGACTCTATTTTAGTTTTGAGCGGCCAGTCGACCGGCCGGTCAACCGACAGGCTGTCAGGTCTGCATAACGGCTACTTTTTGAATTTGTTTTGTTTTTAGTGTATTTCAACGTGCATTTTTAGTTTCTATGGGTCAAATCACACCCCAAATGACCTGGTATGCTTAACTAATAGTATTTATCTATTGCCTATATAAGCGGGTCATTGGTTTTGGTTTTGATAACACAAGTTTACAAGTTTTCATAAAAACTCAAGTTTGTTTCAAAAGAGAGAAGTTTTCTAGCTTCCAATCTTTGAGTTCAATCTTTCCGAAGCTATTTTCAGTTGGTTTTCAAGCTCTTAAATTCTTTCTAACTAAAATTCTTCTCTCACTTGACTCCTTGAGCTTCATTTCATATTCTACTCTATAAGAAGTTGTAAAAGAGAGTGTTTGTGATTTTGTTTAATCACCAAGAGCTTTGTAATTTCAATTGGCTTTATGCTACATCTTGTGTAGAGGTTGAGTTATGGAGTTGTGTACTCCGGTCTTGTGTAGACCAATTGTAATTCCTTGTTGTAAAGCCCCTTTATGAAAGATTTCTTAGTAGATAATGAAATCCTTCATAGTGGAAAGGCGGGGACGTAGAGCAGTGGCTCAAACCTCAGAATAAATTCTTTGTGTTTGCGGTAGCTTGCGTCTTACTCTCTATTGCTTTTCATTATTCATACTTGTGTGGTTGTTCATCTCGCATACTATTATTGCTTTCATTTCATCACTTTCATTATCGATCTTTACTCATCTCAACAAGGAGACAATTGAGCACCTCAACTCATAATCTAGAGGAATTAAGAGGAGAAGTTTTAAAGCCTTCACGGGGAATTCAGCTTCAATTCTTATTTTGAGTAACCGATTTGCATCATTCATCATAAGTAGTTTTTAACTTGCTTATGATTAGCATAATACCTATTGACCCCCTCTAGGTGTATTTAATTGGTATCTGAGCCTTGGTCTCTAGATTTTGGCTTAACCACCTTCGAGAGATCCTATTTGCTAATCACTTCATTCACAATTTCATCCATAATAGTAAAAATGACCAAAGGTATTAAGACCCCTCCCAAGTTTTATGGCCTTTGTTTTTCCATATGGAAGGTTAAGATGACCGTGTTTTTGCAATTCCTAAGAAGCCAGATTGCAAAGGCGGTGACCAAACCCTTTAGCGTACCTATTAGTGATGAGAACACTTAGTCCGACATTGCCACCAAAGAATTTGATGCAAATGCTAAGACACACTATGCCTTGTTCAAGTCTTGAATGATGACGACATAGGTAGGGTCATCCATTGCAAATCCGCTCACGAGATTTGGATACATCTAGTGGTCACACATAAGGGTGGCAATTGGGTCGGGTCGGGTCGACCCGACCCGATTACTGCTCGACCCATATAATAATCGGGTCGGGTTGACCCGACCCGATTATTATACGGGTCAAAAATTCAGACCTAGACCCGACCCATTCTTAGTACAGTCGACCCGACCCGACCAATTTGACCTGATTATTAAATTTTAAATACAATTTCTTTACACTTTATTACCAAATTGTTGGGTGGTATAGTTAGTCATTACACTAAACTCCACACACTAGAGACCACGGGTTCAAAACTGGTCTTACGCATATTTTTTGACAATTTAATTTAGGCGAAGGGGAGGAGGCGGGGGCGGCAGAGGAGGAGATCAAGGGGATGAGGCCGAGGAGGAGAGAGAATAATCGGGTCTGGCGGGTCAAGTGGGTCTGGCGGGTTCGGGTCGACCCGACCCATTTAATAATCGGGTCAGACGGGTCGACCCGATTACGACCCAAATCCGATTAGCCCAAACCCAGACCCGCTAACTTCGGGTCGGGTCGGGTCGGGTCTGGCGGATCGCGACCCGTCTGCCACCCCTAGTCAAACATGAGGGAACATCACAAGTTAAGAGAGCAAAAATTGATCTCTTGCGTTCCTAATATGAAAATTTCACTGTGCATGATAATGACTCCATTGATGATATGGTAACAAGATTTACTAAAATAACAAATAATCTTACTTCTTTAGGTAATGCCATTGACAATGATTAAAAAGTAAGGAAGGTCATTCATGCACTTCCACCCTCATGGGAGGTCAAGGCTACTACATTGAAGAAGCTAAATGATAAATAAGAGAGGGAGCTCATCGGTCTTATTGGTAACGTTAAGACCTATGAGATGGAGAGGAAGGCAAGCGAAGAAATGAGACCATAAAAAAAAGACTATCGCCATCAAATCCACTCCCACCATCTCCGACGAAGATGATGAAGAATAAGATAATGAAGACCTCTCCCTTCTAGTGAAAATTATAAGGAGGATATACAACAAGGCCAAGTTTAACAATAGAAGACGATGGCAAGGAAGATAAGAAGATCATTTGCTTCAATTGCAGGAAGCCAGATCATATGACTGCAGATTGCCCGGAGACCAAAAGTAAACCATCTATCTCCAAGAAGCCGTACAAAAAGAAGGCTCTCAAAGCTACTTGGGACTCGAAGAGTGAATCCGATGAAGAGGTGGACACGACAAATGTGTGTTTCATGGTAAATAACAACACATCTAAGGTAACATCTGAATCACCCCTTGATGAATGTGAATTAACTATGGATGAAATGGGTGTGACATTCGAAGAACTTTCAAATAATTATGATTTTCTAAATAAGAATACCTAAAAATGAAAAAGAAAAATGAAACTCTTCAAAATAAAATTATTACTCTTTCTAAAAAAAGATGCTTATCTTTCACACTCATATCTACACAAAAAGATTTTGAGGCATATAAAATTTTATGTAAAGCAAAATTATCATTAACTAATAAAAATGAAATTTATATTTTAAAAGAAAAATTAGCTTTTTAGTAGATGTGTTAAAGAAATGTGAGTTTGATAAAGCTAAATTGGAGGTAATGTTTTCTAAGAAACACACTCCAAAGAAATATGTTCATACCACACATGCTCATCATGCTACACATACTCACACTCCTAAATCACAACATATTCATACACATCATGCTAAACATGCTACACACACCAAGCTTGCTCGTATCCCACACACACATCATGCTTTTATATATGGTAGAGTTTATTCATACACTTATTGTGGCCAGAAAGGTTACTTAGCTAAGTTTTATTTTAATCGAATAAATGCTTCTAATGATCATGTTTGGATACGAAAAGCTAACACTATAGGACCTAAGAAAATTTGGGTACCAAAATCAACAAATTCTCTACTTGATATAAGTACACCCCAAGGCTCCAAGACGTAGGGAGCGGTGGTATCTTGAAAGTGGTTGATCAAGGCATATGACTTAGGATATTAACAATTTTGTAACCCTATCAAAGTATCATGAAGATGACACCATCACCTTCGGAGATAATTCAAAGGAAAAAGTTATCGGTATAGGTAACATCAAATTATCTCATCTCCTTTAATTGAAAATGTAGTTTTAGTTGATGGTCTCAAGCATATCTCTTGAGTATTAGTCAACTTTGTGGTAGAGATTTAAAGTTATTTTTGATGATTTATCTTGCAATGTTTTAGATAGAAAAACTAATGCATGTATTCTTTCCGATTTTCGTGAAAATAATGTTTACATGATTGATATGTCTAATTTACATTGCAATGCTACATATTTAAATGCTTTCAATGAAGATTCTTGGTTAGGGCATAGGAGACTAGGCCATGTTTTATTTGACCATTTATCTAGAATTAACACTAAAGAAGTGGTGAAAGGTATTCCTTATTTGAAATTTGAAAAGGACCGTATTTGCGATGCGTGTCAACTTGAAAAACAAACTAAGTTCTCTTTCAAAACAATCAAGGATATCATGACATCAAGACTATTAGAGATAATCCACATGGATTTATTTGGTCCAACAAAAACCAAAAGTCTAAATGAAAATCGTTTTGTTTTTGTTGATGATTTTTCTCGTTTTACATGGGTTCTTTTTAGAACACAAAGATCAAGTTTTTTCACATTTTCATGTGTTTAGAAAAAGAGTTGTAAAAGAAAAAGATTTTTCGATTTTGCGCATAAGAAGTGATAGAGGTGGTGAATTTATTAACCATTCTTTTATCACATATTGTGAAAAAATAGAATTAAACATAAACTATCTTGTCCTAGAGCTCCGCTACAAAGTAGAGTCGTTGAAAGGAAGAATCATACTCTTTAAGAAATGGTTAGGACAATAATAAATAAATACGGACTCCTTCAATATTTATAGGTCGAGGCCGTAAACACTTTATGTTACATCTCAAATAGAATTTATTTTTGTAAAAATACTTCTAAAACTTCTTTTTAAATTTATTATTTGAGAAAACCTTATATTTCATATTTTAGATTTTTTTATTGTAAATGCTTTGTTTTAGACATTAAAGAAAATTTAGATAAATTGATATCAAATCTTATGAAAGTATATTCGTTGGGTATTCAAATACTAGTAAATCCTATAAAGTCTTCAATAGATCTGCTTTGACTATTGAAGAATCTATATCTGTCAAGTTTGAAGAATCTAATTCTTTTGTGAAGAATGTTAGAGAAATTGATTCCCTAGGTGAAGACATAAATATCTTTGAAATACTCACCTATACAAGAAGAAAAGCTAAAGGATGAAGAACATAGTGAAGTTTAAGAAGTTGAAGTAGAGCAAACACAATCACTTTCAAAGAATTGAAGATATGCTTCAAATCATCTTAAGACCTCATCACAGGTGACGTATCAAAGGGGGTTACTACTCACTCTAAACTCCATGATATTTGTGACCATTTGCTTTTATTTCACATATTGATCCCAAGAACATCCTCGAAGTTGAGGCCGACTCATATTGGTTGCTTGCAATGAAAGAAGAGCTCAATCAATTTGAACACAATGAAGTTTGGCACATTGTTCCTAGACCCCATGATAGACCAATTATTGGTACTAAAATATTTTTTAGAAACAAATTAGATGAGTCGGATAATGCTATTAGGAATAAGCTAGGTTAGTGCCCAAGATTACACTCAAATTGAAGGTATCGATTTTGAGAGGAAACTTTTACACTCGTAACACGGCTTGAAGCCATACGGATGACACTTGCCTTTGCTTCATTTAAAGATTTCAAACTTTTCAAATGAATGTGAAAAGTGTATTTTTAAATGATTTTATTGAAGAGGAGGTATATGTTGAACAACTCCCTGGGTTTGTTGATCCTACACATTCGGATTTTGTTTTCAAACTTGAGAATACTTTATATGGTTTAAAACAAGCTCCAAGAGCTTGGTATGAAAGACTTTCAATTTTTCTTTTTTCAAATAGTTTTGTAAAAGGTAAAGTTGACACCACATTGTTTACAAAGCATGTAGATAGTGATATCCTAATTGTTCAAATTTATGTTGATGATATTATATTTAGATACACTAACGAAAAGCTTTGTAAATATTTTGATTCATGCATGAAGAATGAGTTTGAAGATGGGAGAGCTCAGTTATTTTCTTGGACTCCAAATCAAGCAAAGGAGTGATGGTTTTTTATAAATCAATCCAAGTACACAAGAGAACTTATCAAAAATTTGGGTTGAAAATGCAAGGCTAAGCAAGACTTTTATGGCCACTACAATAAACCTTGGCAAGGATGAACAAGATAAAAATGTAGACATTAAACTTTATAAAAGAATGATTGGCAGTTTACTTTACTTGACGGCTAGTAGGTCGGATATCATATTTAGTATTTATCTATGTGCTAGAATCTTATCTTAAAGAGTCTCACTTAATTGTGATAAAACGCATTATTAGATATCTTAAGGGCACTATTGGAATGAGCTTGTGGTATCCAAAAATCAGACAATTCCCCATGATGAGTTATTCGGATGCCGACTATGCCGGTTGTAGAGTTGATAGGAAGAGCATTAGTGGTACTTATCAATTTCTATGAAATTGCCTATTTCGTGGTCTTTCAAAAAATAAAATTCCGTCGCCCTCTCAACCGCCGAGGCGGAGTATGTTGCGGCCGGGGCTTGTTGTATACAAGTCCTTTGGATGAAATATACTCTCCTTGACTATGATTTGCATCATGACCATATTAAATATTTTGTGATAACACTAGTACAATTCATATGACCAAGAATGCAAATCAACATAGTAAGACGAAGCACATAGATATTCGATATCATTTTCTTAGAGATCACTATGAGAAAGGAGATATTGAAATTGATTATGTTTTCATCAATTTTCAACTTGCGGACATTTTTACTAAATCACTAGATTATAATATATTTTCATTCATTTGTGGTGAGTTAAATGTTTGTACTTGGATTCATGAGTTTTGAAATCATTTCATGTGTATTTCATATGGTTTCATGTACGTTTAAATTAATATACAGATTTTTTTCAAATTAGTTTCTCTTTTAAATTGGTATCTTTCCCTTTTTAATGCATGACAAAAAGGGGAAAAGATATTTGAGTTATTAAGTTTTTGAGTTTCTTGTTTTGGTATTTCATGAACTTTATGTATATCCATTTCCATTACCATACTTATATGCAATGCCATGATTCATTGTTTTCATTCATTGCATTATATTTTTGGAGGAAAGAGGAATGAAAGGATGGTAGGCTATATATGCATATTATTTTAAATTGGTATCCTCTTTATATATGCCTATATACATATGACTTGCTTACATTGATAAATCTATTTAAAGTCATAATGTTTTCTTGTACTTGATAAATAACATAACTTGAGGGGGAGCTTTTTCAAGCTCTTTCCTATCTTTTATTTTAAATAACTTATATGTTTTGTCATCATCAAAAAGGAGAAATTGTTGGCCCAAGATTATAATTACCGGTTTTTGGTTTGATGATAACAAAATGTATGTGGTTATTTAGTACTAATCAAGTTCAAGTGTTAAGTATGTTTATGGGTCTTAAAGGATTCAATGAGTTTTCTTCCTCTAAAGGAAGGTGCTGAAGACTCAAGAGTATTCAAGTATGGGAGTGAAGCTCAATGCACTCGAGAGAAACCCGCTTGAAGACACTTGTAGTCACCTAGAGCCTTGTAAGAAAATAGTTTATTAGAGTGTAGAATATAGATTTGATGCTCAAGAAGTTACACATACAAAAATACACGATTTCAAAAATACAATTTTTGATAGCATTGGTACCTTGCATGTTTGGTTTTGATACTTGTCTCGTAATTTTTTCAAAATTTTATATCAAGTTTAGAATATGTTTTTCATTGCCCATACATTGCTATATTACATATAAACCAATATAAAAATTTTTGAAAAATTGTTTAAACTCAAAAATATTCAGAAAAAAGTATTCAGGCTAAGTCGGTCGAACGTTGCGGTCGACCGATGCCTATGTCACGCCAAAACGGTTGACCGCTTGGTCGATCAAGCTTTGGTCCAAGGGGGTATGCACATTTGTGCAAGTTATCGGTCGACCGGGTCGACCGACTGGCTGAGTTTAGCTCTCTGTTTGGGCGATCGACGACCGACACGATGTTTTTCTCTTTTGAACAATTGATTGGTCGACCGAGTGGTCGAACAGAGCCAACAACTCTATTTTAGTTTTGAACTGCCGGTTGACCGGCTGGTTGACCGACAGGCTGCCAGGTCTGCATAACGGCTAGTTTTTGAATCTGTTTTGTTTTTAGTGTATTCCACTAGGCAATTTTGGTTGACCTGTTATGCTTAACTAATAATATTTATCAATTTCCTATATATATAGGTCATTGGTTTTGGTTTTCATAACACAACTTTACAAGTTTTCATAAAAACTCGAGTTTGATTCAAAAGAGAAAAGTTTTTCTAACTTTTAATCTTTAAGTTCAATCTTTTCAAAGCTATTTTCAGTTGATTTTCAAGCTTTTAAATTCTTTTAACTGAATTTCTTCTCTCACTTAACTCCTTGAGCTTCATTTCGTATTCTACTCCATAGGAAGTTGTAAGAGAGAGTGTTTGTGATCTTGTTTGATCATCAAGAGCTTTGTAACCTCCATTGGCTTTGTGCCACCTCTTGTGTAGAGGATTGAGTGGTGGAGTTGTGTACTCTGGTCATGTGTAGACCAATTGTAATTTCTTATTGTAAGGTCCCTTTGTGAAATATTCTTTAGTGGATAGTGAAATCCTTCATAGTGGTAAAAACCGGGACATAGAGTAGTGACTCGAATCTTGGAAAAATTCTTTGTGTTTGCGATACCTTGCGTCTTGCTCTCTATTGTTTTTCATTATTCATACTTGCGTGGTTGTTCATCTTGTATACTATTATTACTTTCAATTCGTCACTTTCATTATCGGTATTTACTCATCTCAACAGGGGCAATGAGCACATCAACTTATAATATAGAGGAATTAAGGGAAGAAGTTATAGAGCCCTTCACGGGGAATTCGACTTCAATTCTTATTTTGAGTGACCAGTTTGCATCATTCATCATAAGTAGTTTTAACTTACTTTTGATTAGCATAACACCTATTCACCCCCCTCTAGGTATATTTTACATGGATCATAATGGCTACGTGTGTACCTTTACCTCTTATGAAGTTATGAAATGCTTGTACCACTGCTTAGGAGACTGCTTCAATCCATATAACGACTTCTTCAGCTTGCATACCAAGTTCTCTTTTCCTGTAGTTTTTAACCTAATCAGCTTGGACATATAGATCTTCTCATCAAGATCGACATGAAGAAAGGCGGTCTTCATATCGAGCTGGTCAAGTTTCAACTCATACTGTGCTACCAGCGCTAGCAAAATCTGAATCGACGAGTGCTTTATAACAGGTGAGAATACCTTGTTATAGTCAATGCCTTCTCACTGTGCGTAGCCTTTAACTTCCAATCTGGCTTTATAGCGTACAATATCATCCTTGAGAGATCCCTATTTCTTTGTATATACCCACTTACATTCACGTGCCTTCTTTCCCTTGGGCAACTCTATCAGTTCCCAAGTCTCGTTCTTATACAAAGAACTCATCTCTTCCTTCATGGCGTCCTTCCACATCTTGAACTCTGAACTGATTTCAGTTTCCCTATAAGTACAGGATTGCCTCTTCAATGATTGGGAAAGTATAGGCCACAATCATATCTGTAGTGAGCCAAATAGGCTTACATGGTTTCTTCTGGTTCTTCCAACTGTAATATATTCATGGACATCACTGATAGCCTGTCCTTAATCCTCATCATCATTAGTATCCTGATCGGCTACATGATAACTACCCTGTGTCATCGTGGGTATGATCTGCAATGATACTGATCTTTCTAGAGACGGTGAAGTACCATCACTCTCCACCTGCTACGATACCCCTTTGGTCTTCTCAATCTCTACCTGCTGAGAGATTGTAGGTTTCATCATTGAAGCCTAAGCAAATGTGACGTCTCTACTGAGGACAAACTTCTTGTCCTTAGGATCCCAAATCTTGTAGCCTTTTACTCTTTTCTTGAATCCTACGAACACACCTTTCTTCGCTTTTGGGTCTAACTTGTCTTCCTTAACATGATAGTAGGCGGACACCTAAATACTCTTAGCGAATCATAATCCTGAGCAGCTTTCTCTAACTAAACTTTCAGTGGAGTTTTACCTCTTATTCAAGACAAAGGCAACTTGTTAACGAGATAGCAAGTATATGCCAAAGCCTCAGCCCAAAAATTCTTTGGTAGTCCGGCATTGGATAATATACATTGGACCTTCTCTAGTAAGGTCCTTTTCATCCTTTCGGCTACCCCATATTTTTACGGTGTTTCCCTTATTGTAAAGTGCTTTACTATGCCTTCATCACGACATAGCTTTAGAAAAGAATCACTCTTATACTCACCTCCGTTATCTGACTGGAGCGTCATGATCTTCCTTCCCGTGCTTCTCCTCATATTCTTCTTCCACTCCACATACAATTTTAGGATTTCCTTTTTTTTACTTCATGGATATACCCAACATCGCCTAAAATACTCATCTATAAAAGTCACAAAGTAGTGGTTACCTCCAATAGATGCCGTCTTGGTAGGTCCCCAAACATCAGTGTGAATATAATCCAGAATCCTCTCGATGCAGTGAGTTGCTGTGCCTATTTCACCTTGGTCTTCTTTCTGATGACGCAATGTTCACAAAACTCTAATTTGCAGGTTCGACACCTTTCTAAGATCTTGCTTTACAAGAGTTTGCAAAGACTTTTTACCTGTATGTCTGAGCCTCATATGCCACAGCCTAGTAAAATCATCATCTGAATTTGTCGAAGTCGCCACTTTACCTGTAACAGTGCTACCCTTCAAGTAGTAGAGATCATTTCGGCAGACGCCTTTCAAAATTACCATTGAGCCTTTGGTCATCTTGAGAACACCATCTCTTATAGATACCTTAAGACCCAATGTTTTTAGAGCACCAAGTGAGATAAGATTCCTTTTAAGTTGAGGTATGTACCTCACTTCCTTCAATTTTCGTACCATCCCATCAAACATCTTGATATGGATACCTATTCCTTCTATGTTACATGGGCGATCATCACCCATGACAACAAAACATCCATCTAGCTACTCAAAACTAGAAAACTAATCCCTATTTGGGCATACATGATAGGTAGCTCTAGTATCTAAGATCCACTTAGAGTCTTCTGAGTAACCAACAATAGGAGTAGAAACGGAGAAAGAGAATACCGATGAGTCTGAGTCCAATCTACCTGTCTGTGAAGTACTGTGGCGAGTACTGACCACCCGTGCGAGATTTACCTCGGTCTTCGACTGCTTTCTCTTACCTTGGCTTTTGGACAATCCATTTTCTAGTGCCCTAGATCTTATAGAAGGCGCACTGGTTCTTCTTCAGATATTTGAAACCTGACTTGAACTTTGATCTCCCATGATCACTTTTGCCCTTCCGATTAGAACTCCTGTCTCTTATTACCAATGCCTCTGCTGATGTAACCTCAGAAGAAGACAGCTTGTCCTGCCTCCTTACTTTATAATTTACAAGAGCAACCGACACATCACTGTAGTTGAGTGTTTGTCTGCCATTGATCAAAGTAAGGATGAAAGTCTCATACTCTTCGTCAGGAAGAGAATTCAATAAAATCACTGCCTTATCCTCTTCTTTGATCTTCACATCCATATTAACTAAGTCTGTAAGAAACTAGGTGTAGTTATTCTTGTGTTCATCAATGGAGAGTCCCCTCTTCATCTGGAAGCGGTAAAACCTCCTCTTCAATTGCAAACACGACTCGATGCTCTTCGTCAGATGTTCTTCTCTCAAGATCTCCCATAACTGCCTTGCAGATGTTTCAAGTAAGACATAATACTTGATGTCTTGTGTCAAACAAGACCTTATCAAACCACACGCCTTTCGATTCATCTTATCTCAATCTTGTTCAGAAGTAGCCTCGGGATTTTTCTCCAACTGTAGAGTGTCTTCGAGGTTTGACGCCGTCAATGCATCCATCACCTCACATCTCCACATCTTAAAGTTCTTACTATAAAACTTCACCATATCAATCTTTAATGGATGTGGATTCATAGATTTCATCGTAGATGTACTATCTCCAGCATCTTCTCAATAGGTTCCTCAAAACAATGCGAAAAACATGGAGTTAGATAAAAAAATTAGATAAAGATAGAGTCTTTACCTCAAAGTGAAACCCTAGGAGAGTTTCCGAAACGATCTACTCCACCAAACTTGATTTCTTGGGCAATCCAAACGCTGTTCTGAGATCGATACACGATCCCACAAACAATCCCATGCTGCTTCAAGATCGACACACGATCTCTGCCAAACAACCACCAATGCTTTTTGGAATTGGCACACGATCCACGATGAACATGGGATGCTCTAATACCACTTGTTGCACGCGCAGGTGCAACAAGCATGAGAAACCCCAATCAATAGAGAGAGATGCACCAGAGAAATACCCAAGAAACAAGAACAAATAAATAAGAGAGAAAGTCAAACACAATATTTAATGAGTTCGGCAATTTGCCTACGTCCTTGTTGTGCGCACGGGACAACAACCTCTATGAGGAATCTGCCCACCTGGCGGAGACTTGATGCAGCCGAAAACGTACCCAACACGACAGGAACAGAAAACAACAGAGAAAAGCAATCAACACAATATTTAACGAGGTTTGGCAATGTGCCTACGTCCTCGGGGCAAGGGAGAGAGAGATTTTATTGATTCAACAATCAATACAAACTAAAACAAGAGGAAAACTTGAGAGAATTCTTAGGGATACAATACATGAGGGCTCTAACCCTTATTTATAGCCTCAGAGTCCCTGGATTTAAAGAAACCCAGATTGAATTCGATCCCATCCAGAAAAGGAATCCGAATCCCAAAAGGAAAGTGAAAACGCGCATGCCGGTCGACCTACCTATGCCACGGTCGACCGCGCCGGTCGACGGGCCCAACCGAGAGCAAGGGCATGTCAGTCGGCGGTCGACCGCTTCCTTCCACGGTCGACCGGGCGGTCGACCGTAATGTTACTGTGCACGTTTGTGCACGTCGGTCGACCGGGGCGGTCGACCGGCCTCCTCCACCGGTTGACCGGGCGGCCGACCGGGAGCACAATCTGGCTTGCTCAATGCTCCGTTTCTTACTCTTTGATTTTTCGATCTCTGTGTTAACTTCCTCCATCTCCTCTATCTCCTCTCTCCCACAGTCCTCGAGCAGCAAGGGAGAGGGAGATTTTATTGATTCAGTAATTAATTACAGGTTACAATTCATAGGGCTATACCCTTTATTTATAGCCAGAGAATCCTAGAGTTTTAGGAAACCACAATTCGATTTGACTCTGATCAGGAACGAAGTTCGACTCCCAATAGGAGAAGCAGATTCGTCTGCCGGTCTACCGGTTGATCGATCGTCGCCAACAGAATGTTAGTGCGTGACAGTCGGTTGACCGCTTCGGTCGACCGTGCATTACTTCGGTCGACCGGACGGTCGACTGAGCTGCTGTTGTGCACGTTGTGCATGCCGGTCAACTGGCCGGCCTTTGTTCTGACATGCTGTGGACTGCATTCTCGCTCCTTTTAAACTCCGATCTCTACACTATCTCTTCTGATGAGTTATAAAAACTCTTCCATCAAGTTTTTTTTATCTCCTCTCTCCCTGCACTCACATGCAGAGCGGAGAGAGCTAGCAGTGCTCATGCTCATGCGTGTGCTCAGTTAGTGCCCATAGATTTTTCTAGTGTGCTTATTTTAGGTTTTTAATTAGTTAGGTGCCCATTGATTCTTCTATCTTGTGCTTCTACTTTTTATCACCAAACTTTCAGTACTCTCAGAGAGAGGGCGGGGGGAGGCTACTAGTCGTTGTCCCATTATGTTGTAGGCGATCGAGCCCCCACATGGAAGTTGAGTTGCTAGCCATCAATGATTTCATGGAAGTTGGGTGCTGGCTATCAATGATTCAATGGTGTTGTTAAGTGTTAACCGAGTGAGTCTTTCTTTCTAACACACAGGTTTCATGTTCGATTCCTGCAGTTGGCGAATTATAAAATATAGGTTTCGATAATTAGTGTGTGTTAGCTGAAACAAGATTCCCCTAATTGGTGATATTTTGTAGCATTCATCGCCACTTCTAAGGGTGAGGCTGGATGTTCAATGCTACTGTGACACTGTCATTGTAGGTTGTAGATAAGAATGGAGCTTTTTAGTTATTAGAAAGAAATTTTATCTGGTTCATTTTAGAAAATTATAGCAATAGGTTTCTGATTTCAAACTACGCCTATAACTTTTAAGAACACAATAAATTATTATAAACTTTCATAAGAATACATTCACAAATTATTATGAAAACTCATAGTCTATAATCTTTTATTGTATTTTTGAAAAAAATTCAGTAGTTTTAAAATCGAACATAACAGATAGTAGTTTTTGGAAATATTCTTCTAAAAATTTCATGCTTCTTTTAGCTGTAATTATGGGTAAATACTACAGTAAATAAGACAATGTCTGTGGCTGTATAAATTATTTTTGTGCAGTGTTTTTCTGTATTTATTAGTGGAGATCAGAGCTGAAACAGAGAGAAGAGAAAGGTTAAAAGCCCTCTGATGGTCCTTGAACGTTCTGAATCAAAACAAAACATTCCCTAAAATATTAGCAATTAACTGAGAGAAAGGATACCCTGAGGATCCCAAACCCCAAAATCCTCTTTCCTCCTCCACTCTGTAAACAGAGGAAACAAATGGCATAGAGAATCAGAAAGCTGCAGAGAAAAGAGAATTTGAGCTCCAAGTTCTTGGAATTCCAATGTTTCTGTGTGTATAATCTTGGGTCTTTCCTAAATTTTAACTCTCTTGCTTCCATATTTTTCTTATCTCTTTCTTCTTCTTTTTTCTTGCGAAACCTTTGGGTTCAAGAGAGAAGCGAGTAAGTTAAGGTTTTTGAAATTCTCAAAACACCCATTCGATTTTTAGTCAAGAAAAGTTGAAAAAAGAGAGAAGAAATCCAAACTTGACCCCTTTTCTTAAAGCTTGCTCCTCAGTACTCTCTCTTCTCTAAGCCAATTTCATTTCCCTTTCAACCCTCAAAATCAAGTAGTTTCTTTGAGAACACTTGCTTGCCGTGCACCCTCACTTCACCACTTTGAGCCCCTCTCTTCTTCAAACCCTTCTCCAAATCTACAAGCATCACTCACATTTCCAGTTTTGGCAATGACTTCATCTTGGGACCATCTGGGGAGATCGGAAATGTGGCCCAACTCACCGGCGTCGACGCCATCCGGCTCATCGGAATGATTGTCAAAGCAGCCGCGACCGCGAGAATGCACAAGAAGAACTGCAGGCAATTCGCGCAGCATTTGAAGCTGATAGGGAATCTGTTGGAGCAGCTCAAGATTTCAGAGCTCAAGAGGTACCCCGAGACGAGGGAACCTCTTGAGCAGCTGGAGGATGCATTGAGGAGGTCCTACATTCTTGTGAACAGCTGCCAAGATCGGAGTTTTCTTTATCTTTTAGCCATGGGGTGGAACATTGTGTATCAATTCAGGAAGGCCCAGAACGAGATTGATCGATATTGAGGCTTGTTCCGTTGATTACTCTTGTCGATAATGCGAGGGTCAGGGTAAGGAATTTGCGATTCATCCTTTTTTTTTTTTTTTGAATTTTCATTATTTGGATTGCAAGTGCAAGTGTGTGAAAAAAAAGAAAGTGCAACTTACTTTATAGAAATACTCCTAATTTTGATACTAGTATGTGCTCATAATTGATATTTATGGTTGTCGACTAGCTTATTTCTGACCTGCTGGTTTTTAAACGGAATGAATAATTGAAATTTGATACTGGAGGGCTAAAACAAAAACAATAACTGGGCTACAAATTAGTCTAGAAACAGATATAATGAGACTACGGGCCTGTTTGTTTCGCCGCAAAACGTCGCAAGTCGTAAGTCGTAAAGTGAGAATGGACAAGTGAACTGTAGCAGAGAAAATATATTGTGTTTACAGTGTCTGGTTGGTAAAGTGAAAGTGTAAATGAAAAAGTATATTGTGTTTTACGGTGTTTGGTTGGTAAAGGGGCTGTTTGGATTCAAGGAATCCGAGTGAAGTGAGGAAGTGGGGAAGTATAATTGCTCATTTCCCTATCTATCCAAACACCGGAAAAGGAAAATAAGAAAACCCCTTTTTCTTTTTCATCTCTCTTTACACAACCATTTTCTCACTTCCAGAGTGCTACAGTTAATTTTGTGGTCATGTAAATCTCATTTATAATAAGTTATAGCATAAAACAGTTAATTTTTTTGGTCATGTAAATCTCACTTGCATTCTAATTACAAATCTATTTTTTATTTTTCTTAATTAATTTTTATTTTAATATTATTTTGCGGTCAACTTTGTGGTCAACTTTTCCATTTCCACTTTTCATTACCATCCAAACACCGGAAACGACAAAACATTTTCCAAACCACACTTTCCAACAACCATCCAAACACCAGAAAACTTACTACTCATTTCCTTTTTTCCTAAAGGAAATAAATCTTACTTCCTACTTCCTCATTTCACACCAATTCCTTATATCCAAACAGACCCAAAGTGAAAGTGTGAATGAGAAAGTATATTGTGTTTTACGGTGTTTGGTTGGTAGCTTAAAAGTGTAAGTGAAAAAATTGGCCACAAAATTAATCTGTAGCAGTGATTTAAATATTATAAATACTATTAAATTAAATATACTATTGAAAATTAAATTGTATTAATAAATTTAAGATAAAATATTAATAATTTTAAATTTTAATTATAACAATAATATTAATAAAATATTAGTAAAATTAGTAAAATATTACTAAAATATTAACTAAATAAATAATTATAAAATTTTAAGAAAATCTAAAGAACATTAATAAAATTTTAAGGATACTAATAAAATATAAATATTAAAAAAATCTTAAGAAAAATAATAAAATATAGTTATAATATTATAATATTATAAAATACTTAAGATTATTATAATATTAAATTTTATTATAATAATATTGTAATATTATAAAAATATAAAATTAAAAAAGTAAAATATAATTTTAAATTTAATAATAAAATATTATTATGATATTATTATAATGAATTATTACAATATTAACATAATAAAATATAAATATAATTTTAAAGTATATTATAATATTAATAAAGTAATTATTTATATTAAGAAATAAATAAATTAAATAAATAATAATTTTATATTAAAGCATATTATTGTTATATTAATAAAATATTAAAACTAAATAAAATATTAAGAAAATTGGTGTAAATATTAATAAAATAATAATGTATTAAATAACAATATTAAATTAAAATATTAAATTAAAATATTAAAATATTAAATATTAAAACAATATTAAAAATAATAAAAAACTAAAAATACAAATATAAAATGATTAGGTAAGAAATTAAACACTATTAAAAATATTAAATATATTAAATATTTAATAATATATTAAATATATTGATTATCGAGTAACTGCTTTGGGACTGCAAGTGTATTACAAGTGGAATTTACATGACCACAAAATTAACTGTAGCAGTTGCAAGTGGAAAAATTTGAGTGTAAAAGTGAGATTTATATGACCACAAATTTAACTGTAGCAACTGCAAGTGGGAAATGAGAGTTGTATTTTGCAAGATGTTTTGCAACGAAACAAACAACGGGAAATGGAAAAGAGGTTTTTACGACTTGCGATTTTGCGGCCTTTTGCGGGGAAACAAACAGGCCCTACAAATTGAAAACATTTTCTTTTCTTTAACAAATTGGCCTGGTGCTTTGCAGGGGACTGAGTTAAAACCCCTTAACTACCGTATGCCAAAAGGGTGTATTTGCATATTGATGTTCTGTAGTTTTGTATTTAATATCTGGCTCCATATCCATGCTTTGTATCTCAGCATCCATATATGTATACATCCATCTCATTCAATCAGGAGGAGCGATTAGATACTTTTCTAGATCAGTATAGGTCCAAAACTATGAAGTTTTCAGAGTTGTAAGTTTTGGTTTTTGGTTTCTTTGCATGCTCAATCCTCCTTATTTGTTCATGTTCTTGACTCCGCGTGTCAAAGGAATTTAATTTGCAGTTGCCACCTTTCCTGGACATCAATTTATGATCCATCGATTCCATTTTATTTTTCGGTTGAAATTTTCAATCATTGGTTGATGTGGTCAATTTTTAATCCAAAATTTTCTCTCTATTCCTTTCTATCTTGTACAACATGATTGCTTCTAGGAGCAGAACATAATCTGTTTTTTAAATTATTTTATTTATTTATTTATTTATTTTATATAAGTATTTGGAGAGTAGGTGCACCACTGGTTCATCAGCATGCCCCAGGATTTGAACCTTGGCCTCCCCTTAATCACCATACCGAGCATCTCTGCTGTGTCCATCGGGTTATCCATGTGGGTACTGCATATATACAGTATTAACCATATCCGTGTCAGTTCCATATGGTCCAGTGCTATTTGTGAACTCTTTTGGAAGTATCCATGTGCATTGGAGAATTTACTGTATTCCATCAAGCTATTTATGCAGTTATTTATGCATGAATGTCAGTAAAATTGGAATTTAGTAGGCTTCAAGTGGTATTAGCTCTTACATGGAATAAAAAAATAGATTGCAGTCAACCTAGGAAGTAAAATTCATTTTTTCCCTGCCATAAAATGTTGAATTCTCTACCTTTTCAGGAAAGGAAAAGTTGATCAAGGGTTATGTGAACTGAAATATTTGTATTGTTTGGTTTTCTGTCCAGGTTATAGGTACCATTCAATGTTGGTGACTGGAAACTCGGTAGTTAAGCTGTTATGCATGATATCCTATATTTCGATGTCATTCTAATTAGGCATTACTAGTTTGTACACCTTTTTGGAATGGTGGGGGAGTGACAGGACACTGAACATGAGACTTCAACTTTGCATCAAAAAATGAGAGTTTCCTAGTTTGGATCTTGAATAGTAATTGGAAGGAAGTGCTATGCTGTTGTAGCTTTTAGGTAAGTGTAAAGTGGGCTTCCTAAGAAATTTTTGTTCAAACGCTGTTATCTTGAGTCTAGAAGTATCTCATTGTCTAATGTCCCAAGATGGTAACTCATCTTCAGAACATAACATGATTTCAAGCTATTAGATGCGTACTCTTTGAGAACCAAGCTAGCTCTTTCCCAATCCTAGCTCAGATCTTTCACCCAAAGAGGTATGCTTCAACGAGGAAAGCTTGTGTGCTTAAGTGCAGTGATTCGTCTGTCAACCACCTTTCATCGCAAGCAAGAACCTTGCTAGCCCTCAACCAAGCCACTCTCTCTTCCAAGGTATTAGCTTGAAAGCTCTTCTATCAACATTTATGTCATGCTTCAGGACATATTTTCGCCTGGATATATACGCTTTCTTCGGTAAAAGCATGAACTGAGCAATCATAGCTGTTAACAGAATATAAGAAATAGTCTTTTCAGATGAACACTTCCCTTCTTTGAAGCTTGCTTGCTGCACCTGGAACAATCAAGGGATGGCAGAGCATAGCAACAATGAGGCAACTGATCATTTAAAAGACACCCTGGATCTTCCTTGACACGTCTTGCCCACCTAAACAACAGTATTTAGGGTACTTGTGTAATTGTGTTATGTTTCTCATCTATATAAATAAGATCAATCAACCCTAATGAGGGTTGAGCTGTTTTCTTCTTCAGCATAACTGTCACGCCCCGCTTCCACGTGGAAATGGAGTCATGATGAGAGTCGGTAATGAATATATGCGAGGAAAATACCCCGCGTATACACGCTAAGCCTAAAATAACCTGAAAGAAAATACCCCGCGTATACAGGCTAAGCCTAAAGTAACCTGAACAAGTAATAAAAAACTACTACGATAAATCAGTATCACTGCAATATGACATATAAGTATCCACGCATGATATCATATAAAAAGAACTGGATAATGACTGAATCTGATATACAAAAATAAGAAAAGTACAGAAATAGGAATAAAAAGAGGTAAGAATACTAGAATCAAATAAGAAGAATCTCCAGCTCCTCGCGAAGCGTACAAGCTCAATGAACACCTGAACAATATAATAAAGCGTCCCATATCTAAACGCGCAAATCCAGGATCGTCAGAAGCGACCTAATGAGTATAAGAAAATGGGGAGTGCTCATGCATATAAACAGTGTGTACAAAAAATAACGATAAGTTTAAACTGAAATAAAAAGATAGCTGAATAACAATAACATGAATAAATTTGCAGATAAAAGACAACTAATACAACTGTAAACAAACAACCGATGTCAAGATGTGTAACCTAACGTATGTCACTAGTCTGATATATAATCTAGTCATGTGTACAATCATATATCTATCATAGTTT